>CAIGRL010252749.1:0-15008 GCA_903798325.1 Fraxinus xanthoxyloides
TGCACTTTTAGTGTGTCAACAGTTCCATATGTGTCTTAATCGGGATTTGTTTGAAATATATGAAAAGGTGATGCAAGGTGTCGCTGTCATGGGTAATAACGAATCTTGTTGGATATCCGGTATTAATAAAGTCAGATTCAAGCTAGTGGATGCAACATGTAGAACACTTGATCACATTCGACATATTCTATACTTGAAGAATAATCTCATTTCGTTGAGTACTCTTAATTCAAAAGGGTAGACGTATTATGGAGGATGTGGAGTCTTGATCGTTCAAAATGGTGTTTGTGTTGTATTGGAAGGGTGGAAAATGTCTTAGCTATACATCTTACAAGGTCGGACAAAATTTGTGAAGAAAAATATTACAAATTTAGCACCATGGTGGAGATTCAGTTTGGTACTATACATTTGGGATTTGGTTCGTAGTTCATATTGAAAAATGCTATTCAATCTAGTTTGGAGGATATAGGTAATTTCGCTTTGCCACAATTGCTTGCAGTTCCATTGTATTCAATTGCTAGGGATAAACCCATTGGAGAGAGATACGTGGATGCTAATTCGGTTGCACATGCTTTTAGCATTTTTGAAGGTGTTGAGACTTGTCGGGGCCTTCTGTGAAAGCATTGAGAGTTGATTTTACTACAGGGTATGCTTTGAAACTTTTATTTATGAATTTTGGATAACCCAGTGTTTGGGTTCATGTATCCGTGTTGGATACCGTGGAAGACGAGAAATATTTCTTTGTTGGAGAAAAATTGATTCTTGTTGAAGAGTTTGGATTTTTAGTTGCAGTTGGGTGGAGAAATTTTTGAGTTTCGTTTGTTGTATCGAAATTTGTGTCAAGGTGGAGACTGTTAGATTTTTTTGACCCAAATTATGTTGGATTTTTTTTAGAAAATATTTTTTTCCCTTTTTGCGGGTGTTTTTATTCGGAAAATATTGTTCATTTATGTCATGTGATTTTTGATCTTTTTTTAATCTTTATTTTAGATTTTGGCATCCACCCTTATAAATTTTAAACTCTTTTCACAAGTTTTGCATTACTGAAATATAGAATAATTGTATAGGCACAATTATTGTATTTATTTTCTCTTTATTAATCAATTGAATAAATACTCAGTTACTCTGTCAATTAATTCTTTGCTTTTTATATTTTTTTTTTGTTTACGATCATATAATTCATTTTGTGTCATATATATTAAATCGATCCATTTCCCAACACATTTGCAATATGAGAAGCAACTCCTGCAACTCCACCTGCAATAAGAAATTTGGATGCATGAACATGTTTGTTTATGCCTTCAATATCTTTTACCTTTCAATCTTGTCTTTGACCTACATTTGCCATCAATTGCTTTAGAGAACTTTCTATTTCCCAAATTTAAAAAATCACGTTTGCCGTTAAAAACACCATTTAAAATGTGTTGTCATTTTTACTCAAAAATGCATAAAACATAGAATGCAAACAAAGCAACGACCACAAGTAAAGTAGGGGCACAAATCACACAAAATAGACAATCAAACTTTTCTAAAGTCACAATATCACCGTTCTAAATTTTTTGAATCAATCAAAAATGTAAAACACTATATATCAAGATCACGTATAAAAAATATGACTCATGAATTAGCGAATAATAATCTAGGTCTAGTAATAGACAATGGTTATCCACATGATAACCCCAAATCTAAAGTTACCCCCACATGATGACATATAATGGGAAAATAAATTGATATCCCTCATGATAGCCTTAACTGCAATAATAATAGAGAAAGAACACGATACAGACATATTACTTAAAAAAAATTATTATCCATCTACAATTAAAAATGAATCATTATATACAAAATAGGGAAATATTCTTTTTATTTATTTATTATTATTTATTATAGTTTTCGGTAACATATATAGAAACTATAAATTACGGAGACACGGGCAACTCATTTGTAACATATAGTAAGCATAACAAGATTTAAAAAAATGGGAACGTAAATTAATATAGCATCTAGATAGCTTTAAATCCATAAATTTAAAACAAGGTAACAATGTCCCGAAATGTGATGAGGCATTGAACTACATAACAAGTAGACATAACACATTGAATGATCGTGTACGATATATTGTCAATGTTAACATGATTAATGAATAGAGGACAATAAAGTTTGAAAAAATCATGAATCAAGTAGCAATTTAAACAAATTCCCAATAAAATCAGGGACTTTTTGAAAAATCAGATGAAAAGTGTTTTAAAAGTAAAAAACATTGTTTAAAGTTAATGCATAATGTGAACGTTTTTATTAAAAAGTGACACACAATGTTATGAAAACTTAATTAGCTTGTAAACAACAAAAAATAAAAATAAAATTTAAATATTAGTTCAAGAAATTTTTATATAAGCAAATTGAAAGTTTAGCTAAAGATGTATCGTTTTATTAGATATTGATTGTGTGTGACACTTTAATTAAAATTATTGCTAATCAGGTGCATATATTTTACAAATTTGATTTTACAATTGTAATTAAAAGTAATTAGTGATAAGACATGTCACTTTGCATAAGAAAATATTTAGTTAATTTAATTCTTCTCTAACATAACAAAAATTTACCTTAAAAACTTCTTATTTTAACATTATAAACTTGTATATGAATTAAACCTACCTTAAATAAATTTAATTCTCATCTTGCACATGAACAGTATTGTATGACCAAAATACCACTTTTCAACATTACGAATTAGAGTTTACCTGTACCATAAGCATAAAACAAAAACAACAAAATAACAAAAGGTGAGGAGATGTTTTCTTTGTGTTTCACCTATGTGTTTTAAGTTTCGAATTCATTTTGTGTTTTGTATGTCTATTTTGAGATTGTTGAAAATGTATTCTTTTTTGATATTTTAAAAAATTGTTTTGAAAACACTCAAAACGCATTTAGAAAATTTTGGTTTGATTATAACTGAAAACACTCAAACGATAAATTTGTCATTTTTGAATTTTCTTTGTAAAATTTTAATTTGCTTTCAAAAACGCGTTTTTGAAAATAGGAAAGAGAACGCGTTTTCACTGTTTTGAAAAATTGAAAACGGCTTGAACAGACTCTAATATTTTCCAAAGAAGTAGTACCTATTAATGCATATTTGTCTAATTATTCCAATGATGATTGTGGTTGTTCTAATAACATGTATACATTGTGAGATGTGAATATGGCAGGAAGATAGCAATATTTTGGACTTGAAGAGCACTGAACCCATTCGCATACACGCTATCGAGACTAGTATTGGAGCTGAGTTTTATCGTTTCCACATTCTATTCGCTAATAAATATGAGGAGAGGTATTGCAAACCATAATAAATAGTAGGATATTTATTTCATAATCATGTGACTATTTTCCACTAATTGCATGAATAAAAAAAATAATAGTTTCAATGTCTCCCTTAGGTCTAAATCTTTTATTTCACAGAACAATACGGGAGAGAATTATTCGAATTGGTGCCTCAAAGGGCTTCGTTTATTTGAAATAAATGAGTACAAGTTGCAAAATGGCTTTCAGAGCCTCACACTAAATTGAAAGGGAACAAAAAAAGGTACAGTTGCATGCGAATTGCATCAATTATTCAAGATGATAATTCAGAACAAATTAATTATTTCACCCTTTAATGCTTCTTAGCTTTTTCAAAGAGCCATACCCTCCATCATTTTCTTGAGCTTGTCTCTTCAATGAAATTATGGCCGTTTTATCAAGGAAATTCATCCACCATTTAGCTGAGTTTTTCGGAAATCTTGTGTAAAGGCCATTTTTGTAGTCTATATAGAAAATGCCAAATCTAGAACTGTATCCCGCGGCCCATTCAAAATTATCAAACATCGACCATATGAAGTAACCCTTCACATTTGCACCTTGACTGAACAAAAAAGACAAATAATCAACGATAACATCACATACAATTAGTTCAATTAATATCAAAATTTCCAATATCTAATTTTGGATTAAATAAACGCTATACAAATGAGGACTTACTCCATTGCATTTTTAAGGTAGACGAGATGATCGTGGTGATACTTAATCCTCATCTCATCTTTGCAAGCGTCTGCAACTGTTAGGGACGTATCATTCCTTTCATCCACCCCTACACGCGATCATGGGGCTTATTTTTTCAATAGCTCAATACAATGATGTTAAACAATTCAAAATGGTTCTTTCTATAAGTAATCTAATAAACACAATTATATTTACCGTTCTCTGTGATGTAAATGATGGGATTATTATATGTGTTCTTTATGTAAAGCATAAGCTTATACAGTCCAGATGGAACAATGTAGAGCCAGTCCGACCCAGCCTGATGGAAAGGAAAAAGATTATAAATTAGTATATATTTCTATAAACCATCAAGAGAATTCTTGTAAGCAATATACTTCTGTAAATTTTCCTTTCTGAGTTTTATTAAAGTAAATGCATTCATGTCTTTTGATGTCCAATTATTTACATTGTATGCATGAGAAATAGATAGTTACCAATATAGATTTTGTGTTATAAACATCCCACTAATGTTTCTAGTCGAAAATTTTAAATATTATTACCTTTGGACCAATCGGCTTCCCATCGCGTTCAGCTAGAAAAGATTCAGATAGTGAGCATCGTAAATATGTTACAAGAGTCTAATGTAAAAGAAAAAGATCCCGACACTTACTTGTATATTTACCGAGGCGGTCTGTTCTGTAATCCGGTGGAGAGCCTGGCTTTAAAGGTTCGTGGCTGGCATAACTAGCCGTGTAATAGTTTATGCCTAAAAAGTCATATGATCCTTTTACCAACTTTATCTCTTCTCGTGCAAATTGGGGAAGACGATTTCCCACTATTTTTCTCATACTCTGTGGATAATCACCTGTTACTATAGGTGCTACAAACCTGAGATAGATAAAAAGGGAGAGGAAATTAAAGATCCGAATTATGAGACTGGTCTATGTCTATGTAATTATAAGTGTGGGTTCACTTAGCCAATTACCATCCTAGATTAAAATCGAGAGCCCTTGAAGCAGCGTCTCTGTCTGCTTGAGTGTCAGTGAGAGGCTCATACCAACATGAGACATTTGTGATCCCTATCTGGCCTCCTTGATGTGCCTGAACAAATGTATCAATCCTAATATTCACCCAAAATAAAATATATGGATTGATTTATGCACACCTCAGCAATGAATTACAAACCTGATATTTTTGCTTGTATATATCAACAGCTGCTGCATGAGAAAGTATCAAATTATGTGCCACAATATATGGTTCTGTGCCAGGATTTCCATCGCTGCAAATAGTAGGAGCCATATGACATCTGTGATGACGGTGATCCGTTTCCAGAGACTCTGGCGTAGTCGCACCCCTACCTGGGGGAAAAGAGCCGAGCACATATCCTTGTAAACTGAAGGCCCATGGCTCGTTCAGTGTTGTCCAGTATTTCACTCGATCACCGAATTCCCAAAAGCAAACCTCAGCAAAATTACTGAAGTCTTTTCTGTAATACACAAAATTTAATCAGAATATGTACAATTTACCAGAGAATGGGCTTGCTTATGCAAGTTTGAGTTACTTACACAATTTCGGGGCTTAAGAAGCCACCATACTCTTGTTCCAAGCATTGAGGAATATCCCAATGGAAGATAGTTGCATATGGAATGATTCCTAAACAAGAAGTAATTTAATAAAACTTTTGAATTCCATTAGTGAAATATGTAACTAAAAACAAAGCTCAAACTGGAGAATTTTAATGGTATTTAACCTTCTTCTAGGAGTGTGTCTATAAGATCATTGTAGTACTTAATTCCTTCCCTGTTCACGCCGTAACATAATTTTCCACCTAAAATGCAAATTCAAATGAATAAGAGTTCCTCAAATTACGATTTGTTCACGTTTTCGTTATAGTATAAGTAAAAATTCTACCTTTCTAACATTAATAAATTTTCATTCGTATATTATATTTATATACCTGGCAAGATTCTAGCCCATGCAATTGAAAATCTGTAAGAATCCATACCCACTTTCTTCATCAACGCCACATCCTCCTGCAATGATGTTAAAAATGATGAGCACAACTTATGGCTCCCTATTTTTCCCAACTTGCATTACTTTATGATTATCAATGAAATGCACAAGTACCTTGAACTTATTATATTGGTCAATAGCTACACACCCATTGCTGCCATCTGCAATTTTAGCTGCCATTCCAAATCCAATAAAACTTATAATCAGCAATTAACATGTAATTGTAACCCAAACACACAGAGAGAGAGAGAGAGACCAGGTTGCCTCTGTGTGAAATAATCCCAATTACTCATGCCTTTACCATCTTTGGCCCAACAACCTTCAACCTGAAATATATGGCAAAGTAAACAAACCAAGAAGAAGCAATAAAAAATGCAAATACTTGTTCACTAATTCGTGTGCATGGCCATCCCACATGCTCAGTTAGCACTTCTTCTACAAACATTACACACACCTGATATGCCGAGGTTGCAGAACCAAAGATAAAATCCTTGGGAAAATCAGAGCGCTTGATATTGGATTGGGTGTATCTGGCCTCCTGACCACCGCCCAGAAGTGGCGAGGCATCAGTTTTACTAGTCAACATGAGGTTGTTATTCTCCATTCCTACAAATGAAAAGGGGTAATTTGAAGTACTGTAAATTTATTGTGCTCTTAGAGCTGTGCATGTTTGGCTATTTATAGAGGATTGTGAGTGCTTGACATTAATAAGCCTATGCAAGAATTACCCACCAAGAGTCTGGAATCTATGAGCCCGTGCATGAATCAACTCAGGGAAAAAAAATATAAACCTGAGGCGTCAACAACTTGATGTTATGGCTATACAACTATCCAATGTGCCGTTCACAATGGCACCAAGAGTCCCTATTAAGTTGATTAAGCAAATGGTCAACCCCCTTAATTGGTATCGAGCTCACTGATTCAAGAGTATAAAGCTCTGAATTATTTGATCAAGACGAGTTTCAACTAACGTTAAATAAATATCTTAATAACTTGACGCTGGAATAAAATATTTTTTTAAAATCCTCTTTGAGCTATCTAATTTCGCTCGCTATTTTAAACTCAAAATTTAATGATAGTTTAATATAATAATTTGTAGTAGTACTAAGATGCCAAACCATGGAAAAACCAAACCATGAAAACTCAACAAGAACCTTGCACGGTGTACATGGTTTTTTTACCGAGGATTTTACAGATACACATTTGACTTATTCTCATTGGCAGTTGGAAAAAAAAAAAAGAATAAGGACATGTTTGGATTGGATTAAAATCTGATTTCAATCTAAACCAAAGTCAAACAATCAATATCAACCATATTTTTCATGCGACCCACATATTTTAATAACACATTTCAAAAACTTCTATCACAATTCACTAAAAATCTGATTTTAATCTACACCAAACATCCTCTAAAAGAATTGTCGTTATAGGACTGCCATTTCAACCTTGTAAACTTCCCCCCAACAATTTACCGGGGCAAAATCCAATCAACAATGAAAATTAAATATTTTAGTAGTACAACTCGACAAGACATTATTGCTTGATATCCAATGTGCCAAGGCACCAAGCCTATTTTAATTAAGGAAGTGGTCAACTCCTTGACTGATGTCGAGCTCAATAACTCAAGTGCACAATGTAACACTTTCAACAGTTTGTCACGTGTTTATATTAGATTATTCGTGTTAGGCGGGTTCTAATTGACATCAAACAGAATTTGAATTAAGCTTGTACCAAAATTAGCGATAACAAAGTAGTATTTTTAAATGGAGCCGTTATTCTTATTCACTATTTTTATATATCTATCACACTTTAAATTTATTCCTATTAAAATTTTAAAAAATACTATATTAATCCCCATTATATTTCAACATTATCCTCATTAATTCATTTAAACACTACATATCACACGACTTTTAAATATGTACCTCCAATCTAATCACCAGTTTGATAGGAATTAAAATCAATTTTTTTTCAGTCGATTTTGATAAAATTTGATGAAATGTATGGTTGAAAATTTATGTAGCTCATGAAATGTATAATTAAAATTAATTGTTAATTTTGACTTGGATTAAAATTTGAATTTTAATTTCTACCAAATATGGGCCAAATCTAGTCCTATTACAATTTTAAAATTCTAAAGAAGTACTATTTTCATCCCTATTATATATTTCAACATTAATAGTTTTAAATCCATTAATTTAAACACTATATATATCCACAAAGTTTAACCAAAATTAAAATATTTATATATTAAAAAAAACATATATAACTTTATCCAACCTTTGAAAACAACCTTGGCTAATGTTGAATATTTTTATGGAACAAAATGTTAATTTTTGACATAAGTAAAACTAAAATTGTGAGTGGAACTATTTAATTTATTTTGAACACGATAATAATAAGATTGTAAAGAGGATTAGCAATTAAGACAAAAACTTTTTATCAGTTAGAGTAGATATAGTTTATCATGAGAATTCGATTAATAATTTCTGCTTAAATTATTTAAGATTTAATCAACAATAAACCTAAAATTATCTAAAAAAAACATGTTGTTGAACTCAAAAAAAATAAAATTAATACATCAACATATTATATATCTAGACTAATAGTTGATAATTTACAATTAAATATGAAATAACGCTCGTGTTAAGAGATTATCTGGTCAAATAAGAATTTGATGGTTTCATCTAATCATGTCATTAATGCACAAAATAAACATTGGAAATTATGGCACCTATTTGTCCGAAAGTTCGCCACTTAACATAAGTAGTAAACTTGAACTTGGGGGGACTAATATGGATTAAATTATCCAAACTCGCCATTTTTTCAACATACTAAAGTGGAGAATAAAATTACATAAAAAAGTCTAGTTATTACTCAGGAACTATTTGTTAACAATAAATAAATACAAAAAATAACGAGTAAACTCATGACCCTTTGTGCGATCCTCATTAAGAATTTTAAAATACTCGAGCCCTTGAAAATAAAGGATAGCATTCGTACATGAAATCACAATCAAATAAAGCAAACCGTTACCGTGATATTCAATGTCAACATAAATCATTATCAAGGACACATGAACAAATGTTTAAAACATGATTTCAAAAACAATGAATGAATGACACGTAACCTGGTGAATAAAATATGAACATGCGTGGAATCAATTAGAAATCAACCATTAAATAATCGTCGCTTGTCATTAACCAAAAAGACCTAATTGCCCCAAGGTCCAAAGAGAAATCTACAAATAGTCCCACCCAAAAGAAATAAAGAAAAAAGGATGCGAAATTTGAATATTTCCTTCCCAAATAGCCATTTTTCCTCTTGCTCCTTATTGAAAATTGTGTTAAGTGAGATTAGCAAGAGAAAATCGTGATTAGGTGAGAAGAATTTGTTGATTGTTATTTGAAGGTCAACATTCTTGTTACTGTAGAAACTGAAACAAAATAGCTAAGATCTCAACTCGAAGAGCTTAGTGAATGTTGTTTTGGAGTTGCAATTTTGGAGATCATAAGGCTTCCTTTGCCACGAATGTAAAAAAAAGCGTAAATGGAATCTATAACTTCAACTTTCAACTTTCCTAATTTTATTATAGAGCCTGCATTGTCCAATGTTCCACGTCATCAAAAGAGAGAACGATGGTCATCTGAAGTGGTGGAGGTGCATTTTCCTGGCAAGTATATGATTTTTATTAAACAAATAGTAAAATGGATTAAAGAGTCCAAACTATCGTTATTATTATGAATTTTGGATCACAAGATAATGAAAATAATGAAATAAAGATGAAGAAAATAAGAACACAAGAAATTTAGAGGATGAGAGTCCACTATAATCAATAGTTTTGTGTTTACAATAACAAGACTTCAATAATCTCAATCGAAATCTAAGCTCTCAAGAATGTTGTATGAATGTTTTCTCACTTTTCCTCTTGATGTTATGATTATTTTATATATTACAAAGTCGTGACCTATATATATATGAAAACCCTAAGAACAAGTTGTAGAAGAATATGAGTCTAAAAGGCATCAAAAAACGAAATGGGTCTGGGCTCGAGCGACAACCCCTTGCTCGAGCGACGGGGCAGTGACAGGCGAGCGACAAACTCTCGAGTTATTTTCTACCAGGCTCGTTCGAGCGGCCAACTAGTGCCGACTAGCGAAAATGCGACGACTTTTTCCTTCGGTATAACTTTGATCTCTTCAAAAAACACTCCAATTTAGACTCCAATATCCACTAGAATTTGGATCAAACCACAAAAAATCTCCACATTGAACCAAATTCCAACGCAAGAAATTCCAAATCACAACTCCAACAATAAATACCACTCATCTTCTTTAAACAAGCCCCAATGGACTAGATCAATGACAAACATCAATTAAGTTCAAACAATGTTCAAACTTAGCAATAAGAAGTGGTTTTGTCATTATATCAGCAGGATTATCATTGGTATCGATCTTGCTCACTACAATATCATCACAAGCAATCACATCACGACAAAATGATACCTCGCATCAACGTGCTTAGTCATCTTGTGAAACATCTGATCCTTAGTCAAGAGAATTGCACTCTGACTATCATAGAATAATGTAGACATCTACAAGTCTTTACTGATTTCATTAATCAATCCTCTCAGCCATATAGTCTCCTTACATGTCTCCGTAATGGCCATGATTCTGCTTCTGTTGTTGACAAAACTACTGTATTTTGCAAAGTAGTTTTCCAATTGATAGCATAGCCACCAAGGGTAAACACATACCCTATAGGCGATCTCCTCTTATCAAGATCCCTAACATAGTCTGAATCCACATAATTGATGACTCCATCTGAATTTCTACAACAATGCAAACAAGCATTTGAAGAGCCCCTCAAGTTTCTGAAGATCTATTGCACTGTTTTTCAATATTCCTTGCCATGATTAGCCATGTATCTACTAATGCCTGTGCCAAATCAGGTCTTATACAAACCATAGTATACATGAGCAAACCAATTGCACTAGAGTAAAGAACCCGAGATATATAATCAATGTCTTCATTTGACTATGGAGAGAAGTTAGATGATAATTTAAAGTGAGCAGTCCGTGAGTACTAACAGCATAAACTTTCATCATATTGAATCTTTTAAGTACCTTCTCAATGTACCTCTTTTGACTTAAATACAATCTGCCAGCCTTTCTATCCCTCAAGATCTCCATTCCAAGAATCTTCTTTGCAACACCCAAGTCCTTCATTTCAAACTCCCTGCTGGGTTGTAATTTTAGTTTTCTAGCCTCTATTTTATCATTGGTTGCTATGAGCATATATAATAACAAATATGTAATTGATCCACCACTTTCCTTTTTGAAGTACATACAACTATCATAATTATATCTATCAAAATCATGAGTAGTTATGAATGAATTAAACATTTTATATCATCGCCTCGGTGACTGCTTCAATCTATAGAAGAGTTTCTTAAGTAAGCACACAGTCTTTCTTCCCTGAAGCTATGAACCCTTCTAGTTGTTGTATGTATATGTTTTCCTCAAGTTCTCCATGTAAGAATGTTGTGTGACATTTATTTGTTCAAGCTCCAAATCATTTTAGCCACCACTCCAAGTAAAGCCCGAATGGAATTATGCTTTACAACTAGTGAGAACACATGTAAAATCAACACCTGAAATCTGACTGTAGAATCTTGCCACCAATCTAGCCTTGTATCTTAGCATCCTCAATCCCTGATGTGTCTTCCTTTATTTTAAATACCAATTTACAACCAACCACCATTTTTCCTTTAGGTAATGTCACCAAGTCCCAAATATTATTTTTGTTTAATAACTCTATCTCCTCTTGCACAACAATCATCCATATACTAGAATCACTGTAACCCCTCTGTATATGTAGTAGGCTCCTAAATGGAATCAATTTCTTCAGCAACACTCAATATATAAGCAACCAAATTCGCTTTCCCATACTTTTGTGGAGGTTTAGTCCATCTGCGAGTTCTGTCCTTAGCTATAGAATACTGTGGTGTTGATGGTGTAGGCAAAGTAGGCAAGATATTGCTGTCTGTCAACCCTGAACTTGGCCGATTTTTAGTAGACTCTTCTTCAATCTCTGATTGTTTCTCTGAACTAATTTCCCACTCCATCTGAGTTGAAAAATTTTGCTCCTCATTTTTATCAAAATCCCCAAAAGATAAACCACGAACCATGGCAAGTTCATCAAATATCACATTCCTACTAACAACCACCGTTCTAATCTCTGGACATCACAACTTATACCATTCACACCTGATTTATACCCAAGAAAGATACACTTTCTAGACCTTAGCTCCAACTTCCAATTATCTTCATGAGCATAAGTCGGACACCCAAGAATTTTCAAATCAGAATAGAAGATGGTTAACCAGACCATACCTCATTTAGTATTTTTTTATCAATGGAAACTAAGGGTGAGCAATTAATCAGAAAACAAGCTGTAGTAGCAGCTTCAATCCACAAAGACTTAGGCAACCCAGAATTTGAAAGCATACAATGAACCTTTTCCATCAAGGTTTTGTTCATCCGTTCTGCCATTCCATTCTGTTGAGGAGTTCCGTACATTGTCAAGTGTCTAAAGATGTCTTCAGCCATGCAGAAGCTATTGAGTTCATCTGAGCAAAACTCCAAACCATTATTAGTGTGTAGACATTTCACTTGCTTTTCGATCTGCTTCTCTACCAATGTTTTCCACTCCTTGAAGGTACCAAACACATTATTCTTTTGCTTCAAGAAGAATACCTAAGTTTTCCTAAAGAAATCATCAATTAATGTCAACAAGTAATAATAGCCACCTTTAGATGGTACCTTGGCTGGTCCCCAAATATGTGAATTGATATATTCAAGTGTTCATTTCGTGTTTGTCTTATTTTAGTAAATATGACTTTCTTCTGTTTTCCAAAGACACAATGCCACAAAACTCTATTTTGTTGGTCTTCTGCCCATCAAGAAGTCTCATTTTACTCAACTATGTCATCCCATTCTCACTCATATGCCCGAGCCTCATATGCTAAAGTTTTGTAACTTCATTATCTTTCAAAGAAGAAGTAAAAACTACTGTATCCCCAATTACTGTGAAAATGTGCAAAATGTAGAGTTGTGCAGAGTTTTTATGCCCCTTCACGATAACAAGAGCACCCTTGCTCGCATTTAAAACTCTACCTTCACCGATGTACTTGTAGCCCTTTGAGTCAAATGCACTCAAAGATATGAGATTCCGCTTCAATTCTGGAATATCTCTTACATCTATAAGTGTTTTGACTGCCTCATCAAACATTTTGATTCTGAATGTACCAACTCCAACAATTTTACAAGGTGCATTGTTTCCCATAATCACAGCTCCTCTCGAAACTCCTTTATATATAAAAAACCAGTCCATGTTAGGACATATATGAAAAGTATAAGAAGCTCCGTTCATCACTGGATTTAGTATCTCTATCAGAAATCACAAGAAGCTCTCCACCACTTTGCTCATCTTTCACAACATCAGCTTCCGCTGTATTAACATGTTGCTTCCCATTCTATGTAGCACTCCAACTTTATTTCTATTTCTCAAGGTAAAACAATCAGCTCTAATACGCCCTTTCTTCTTACAGTAATGACATGCTTTCTCAGCATATCTAGACTTCGATCTATCCCTCATATTCCTCCCATNGAAACTCCTTCATATGTAGAAAACTAGCCCTTGTTAGGACACATGAAAAGCACAAGTCGAATCAAGAATACATTCCTCACAAAGTTTAGAATCTTCATCCGAAATCAATAGAAGCTCTCCACCACTTTGCTCATCTTTCACAACATCAGCTTCCGCTGTATTAACATGTTGCTTCCCATTCTATGTAGCACTCCAACTTTATTTCTATTTCTCAAGGTAAAACAATCAGCTCTAATACGCCCTTTCTTCTTACAGTAATGACATGCTTTCTCAGCATATCTAGACTTCGATCTATCCCTCATATTCCTCCCATGACAATCAAGTCTTCAGCATGATTTTCAGATCCTCCATCAAGATACCTCATCTTCTCTTTAGATAATAAAGCATCATAGACTTCTTCCATGGTGAGAGTATCCCGACTATAGAGAGTAGTATCCTTAAAAGTCATAAATGATGGTGGCAGTGAACACAACAACGTCAAAACCAAGTTATTCTTGTCATACTTAACCTTTAATGTTTTCAAATCAACCATGATTTCTTTGAACATTGTTAAGTGATCATCCAATGACGTACCTTCAGACATCCGGAGAAAATACAAGCGTTGTTTCAAGTATACCTTGCTGCTCAAGCTCTTTGTCATGAAAAATTGCTCCAACTTCAACCACAATGCAGCTACACTCTTCTCCTTAAGAACATCTTGAAGAATTTGATTCGAGAGATATAGATGAATTTGAGATTGAGCTTTCTGATCCCTACGCCGCTTTTCATCTTGCGTCCAGGCAGCTGACATCCTATAAAAACCAAGTAAGGCTTCCTCCAAACCTATTTGAGCCAACACCGCTCGCATCTTCACTTTCCATAATGTAAATCTCATATTTCTATCCAACAATGGAATATCATACTTCATTGTCGCTATACGGAACAATTGATCTTGTGCTCTAATACCATTTGTTATGAACTCCGGATCACAAGATAATNTCCAACTTCAACCACAATGCAGCTACACTCTTCTCCTTAAGAACATCTTGAAGAATTTGATTCGAGAGATATAGATGAATTTGAGATTGAGCTTTCTGATCCCTACGCCGCTTTTCATCTTGCGTCCAGGCAGCTGACATCCTATAAAAACCAAGTAAGGCTTCCTCCAAACCTATTTGAGCCAACACCGCTCGCATCTTCACTTTCCATAATGTAAATCTCATATTTCTATCCAACAATGGAATATCATACTTCATTGTCGCTATACGGAACAATTGATCTTGTGCTCTAATACCATTTGTTATGAACTCCGGATCACAAGATAATGACGAT
>CAIGRL010252770.1:0-18233 GCA_903798325.1 Fraxinus xanthoxyloides
TCATTTGGAGAAACTTGCATCTTATGTATCAAGCTCATAGTAGTCAAGCAATCAAAAAGATATTTATAAGCATTTGGCAAGAAAAGTTTATTTCAAAGATAATTGTATTATGCACTCCCATTTACAATTAGCACTTATAAGCTGAACATGACAATTATTATAATATGGTTTTTTTTTTTCCTTTTCTTCTACTATAAGCAACTCACAAAGTGGACAATTTTAGGTGATTCACCATCTGAATAATGGGCCTGTTTGGTACAGCTTAAAATTCAATTAAAATTGAAAATATAGCCGTTATTGGATCTCACTTGTCTAAAAAAGGACTAACTATTTTTTTGTTGGCCTTGATCTCTAACTTGCAACTAAAGAATTCATGTGATGCCAAAATATATATACAAGTGTTGGCAAGATGTCACTTTAGCACAACATGTTGCAACAACTAGAAATGAGATCTATCTGTGAGAGGCGTCAGACGACTAATTAAATGAAACTGCAGTGTAAAATGTGAATATATTATGGACTGATCTCCGCGCGTGGGGAGGGATTTGTCTCCGTGCACGGTTTAGTTCAAGTCGTATTTCTTCTTTGTTTGGAAAATCAACTCTGATTTAACATTTTCACCAAACTCTACCAATTATGACTTGAAATACCATAATCCAAAATAAAGTGTATAACCACACTAATGGCAAGGAAAAAAAAAAAACTCTTCACATATTTAGCCCAATTTGATTTTGCCAAAATTAGATTTTTAGTAATATATGATTGAGAAGTTGATAAAATTTTCGAACTCAATAAAATATACTTTAACAACTTTTTAAAATGTACCAAACGGGAACTTAAAACTAAAATCACATTTGGATATGCACTAAGGGATCCAAGTTTTAGATCCAAGGGAATGAATATTATTCTGATGTATTTAAAATTTTCATTCAAGCTAATAACTCAAATGATAATAATTTAAACAATAATAACGTACCAAACAAATCATTCAAATTTATAGTCATGATTTCATGTCCAAAATTGATTATCAAGTGTTTAAGCAATCGTGGTGTCCAATGACTTTCAAGTCCATGCACATGCAATTTATGATATGAGAACTTTAGAATTTTAAGAATTTGTCAATTATAATTATCAATGAATTTTTATTTTTTAATTTAATACGTTTGAACTATGAATAACAATTTTATACTTTATGAAATAAAATGAAATGTTAATATTTAAATGATACACTGCATAACACATGATTAGCCAATTTGTGCGAAACTCATTGTAGATATTTTGATGTAAGAATTTATGTGGTTCATGTCTCTAATTAATGAAGTTACAAAATTATAATAATAATAATAATAATAATAATAATAATAATAATAATAATAATAATAATAATAATAATAAAAGAATGAAAGGATTTAATGAGGCAAATGAATTATTTATATTATTGTCTTATGCATGGTACAAATAAATGAATGTGGATTTACAATATATACCGGATATACAACATATCGTATATACAACACATCGAATATGCAACTAACACACCGTATATTGAATTTACCGAATATACAACTAACATACCGTATATGAACTACCATATAAGATATGCAGTTTACTATTGCATTATAGTACATCTCATGGGTTATTATTATATCTATAGTAAATACAAAGTGCCATTTTTATATGGTAGTGAAATTTGTTTACAATTTCTTTAATCTGTAGATTTAAAAACAACCATGCTACATATACACTCTTTCTTATATTTTTCTTTACACTCTTCTGCATGGTAACATGTATACTCTTGATTTTAAACTCACCACTTCACGTATTTTCTCCATATGGGGACAATGCAAATCATGTTGTAAGGGGTAGGTACATGTATCATTATTCATTTAAAAATAAATAGTGACAAATAACTTAAAAACTTTAATTTTGTCACATAAAAAAATTATTAAAATAATTTTTATGCATTGACTGCACCAATCCGATCAATGATTCATCAATTCAACTAGTGATTCGATGTCTTGATGCTTTGTCTTGATTAGTGTTTGAATTTGTTAGGATTTATGTTGTTTTGGTAATTCTTTAGATAAAATGATTATCATAAGAGAATAAGATTGTTATAAAAGAGTTGTAAAAATCAATGAGTTTTTTGGAGAGTTGTATAGATGAATTAAAAATCTTTGGATTCGAGTATGGAACAAGGAAAAAAAGTCATCAGATTTATGCTATCCCGTCGTCTAACTGATGCTTGAGTGTCCAAAACATAATCATTGGTGCCCAGCTCTTGTTCGATCAGCACTCCTCTCTCTCGCCTATCGCTAACTTGGAGCTCGAGCGACGGTGTTTTATGAGAAACTCTAATTTGCATTTTTCTAGAGTTTTATCTATCCCACACTACCTAAACAACCACCTCATATTATAAATACCCAATGCCCAATACCTTTTTTTGGGTGGTTGATCATTATTTTATATCTTCATAATATCATTCCAAAATCAAAAAACACATCCAAATATTGAGATTAACATTTTGATTCTTGAAATCAATCAACCACAAATTTGGGAAAAAAATCAAATTCATGTAATTTAAAACCCCCACTTTCTAGATATCATCAAAAATATACTTTTTCAATAGTTTTCAATGGTTGCTAAAGACTGAGTGAGGTAGACCGCAAGCACAGAAAAGGAACAAGAACAAAGTGTTCTTGGTGATCAATAGGAGATAGACAATTTCAGAAGATCGGGAGAAGATGTAAGTGAAACACGTTCTATCGGGTCTTGGGGATTGTATAAATTAGATCTGCGAGTCTAGTGGGTTTTATTAGCTGGATCATATGTTAAGTACTTATTGATTATAGTGGAAACTACTGACTTGGTCATATAGTTTTTACCCAGTTAAGGATTTTCTCCGTCATCAAATCTTATGTTATTTAGTGCTTTATTTATTATTGCAATAATTCAACATATGATAATTTGACTTGATTGACTAAAGATCCAGAACAATTAAAAAATGACTTCTTACTTTTAATTGATAAATTTAATTCCACATTATTCACATATTAGTAATTTTAGGGTTGAACTAGTAACTTTCAAGTGGTGTCAGAGCCCAAACCAATTTTCTACATGAGTAGTTTATTATCTGTTCCGCCATATTTTGACGACAGTAAATATGAAAAGATAGAATGAGAGTCTTCCTGAAATTGATGAATACGTGTATTTGGTTTAGCGTAGTAAATGGTTGGACTGTCCCATCTATCTTAGTTGCAGGTGTAGTTACTCCTACTGATATTTCAACTTGGTTTAAAAAAAATTTAGACGAGTGTAATTGGAATAGTCAAGGACTTCATGCTCCATTTATAACCGTATCACTTGAAGAATTTATGCGTATATCTATGTGTGAGGTTGTTAAGGAAGTTTGGAATATTTTATAGACCACACATGAGGAAACTCAGGCTGTTAAGAATTCTAAATTACATACGTTGATCGCTAGGTTTGAAGAGATTATGATGAATGATGATGAGACATTTATGACTTCCATACGAACTTGAATGATATAGTTAATTCTAGTTTTAATATATGAGAGAGAATTGCTGAGTCTAAGATTGTCACAAAAATTTTGAGATCCTAATTTGAGAGATTTAGGCCTAAAGTTACGGCTATCAAGGAGAGCAAGGATTTGAATGCTGTTAGATTGAAGAATTTATTGAATCTCTAGCATTGG
Organism: Fraxinus xanthoxyloides; assembly: GCA_903798325.1. Taxonomy (NCBI): domain Eukaryota; kingdom Viridiplantae; phylum Streptophyta; class Magnoliopsida; order Lamiales; family Oleaceae; genus Fraxinus; species Fraxinus xanthoxyloides. The sequence continues at coordinate 3,716 of CAIGRL010252770.1, forward strand.
CTGTTTCAACAATTGTACATGACAAAGTTTAGATATCAAGCACCTATCCGAGTCATCCTCGTGTTTCTCGAGCTCTTAGCATTAGGCATGCATACCCTTCCCCAAAGGGTTGTGAGTTACAGGGGATAGGCTCCTGATCCAGTTCCGGCCCAACAGATTTGAAGCTCACACGAGGCACACACACGTGCGAATTTTCAAAACAGGGCTAGGGTTTTAAGAGTCGGTGATCCGGGCAGCCCGGGCAATACTGCCCGCTGGATTTTATTCACTTATTAAGCTACTCCTTAAGCCCGCTCCTCCCGCTTATTCTCTGCATTCGAAATCAGTCTCTTCACACACCAGATTACACTCAGATTTCTGTATCTATATATCTATAACAATAAATAGGTGCGAAGAGAGACGGTTTTCAGTCGAGGAGTACGTGTCCAATTCGCTTCTAGAGGCGGTTTGAGGAAGAGAGGAGAGGGAAAAACCCTAGCTACTGCAATTGCAATCGAATTTTTTTTTATTTTGCGGCTTTTATTTGAGGTATTTTTCTGTTTTTCGTTGTTCTATTTCAGATCTATGGCGTTTTTTATGTTTTATTAAATTTAATTTGAATTTGTTGTTTTGATGGTCTAGGGTTTAATAAATGCGTGCTTTTCATTCGAAATTAATTAGGCTTTTGCTCGCTACTTTGATTTCTATATAATCTTTAGTTTTCTCAATTCTGTTTTAGGATAAATTGTCGATTGATACCTTTTGAGGATAAAGTTGAATAGCTAGAGCTCTGCTTATGCTAAAGTTCTTGTGTTTGATCATAAGGCACATGGGACTCTGATATTCATTTGGTGATTTATTTTGGATTCCTATGGGAAATTGTTTGTCATGTATTTAATTGTCTATATGCTTGAGGATGAAATCTTCGAGTCCATGATATTTTTTTGGCTGAAAATAGCGTTGTTCATATTGTTAACTGTTTTTTCATCCTTCATCACTTTTTGTTTGACTTTTGGGATTGAAATGCCTATTTAAAAGTAGCATCTTAATGCTTCATGTAGTATTTTCTTTCTTTTGCAGGGAAAATGGCCCTGGAGATCACCCAGTATCTATTGGCTGCTCAATCACCAGATGCAAAAATTCGAACAGAGGCAGAGAGTGCTCTTGGTCAGTTCAGGGACCAAAATTTACCGGGATTTCTTTTGTCATTATCTGTCGAGCTGTCAAACGATGGCAAACCAACAGAGTCTCGCAGACTTGCCGGTATTGTCCTTAAGAACTCCTTGGATGCCAAAGAAGCTGCTAGGAAGGAAAATCTCATTCAACAATGGGTGTCGATAGACATTTCCATTAAATCCCAGATAAAAAGCTTTCTCCTAAACACTCTTGGATCTTCTGTAAGTGAGGCATGTCATACTGCTGCCCAAGTAATTGCTAAGATAGCTTCGATTGAAATTCCCCGGAAAGAATGGCCAGAACTTATTGGCTTGTTACTTGCAAATATGACTCAACCAGATAGACCTGCGTCCCTGAAACAGGCAACACTGGAAACACTTGGCTATGTGTGTGAGGAGATATCTCACCATGATCTTGTGCAAGATGAAGTAAACGCTATTCTCACAGCTGTTGTTCAAGGCATGAATGTTACCGAGGCAAACCCAGAGGTCCGGCTTGCTGCAACCAGAGCTTTGTACAATGCCCTTGATTTTGCACAGACCAACTTTGAGAATGAGATGGAGAGGAACTATATTATGAAGGTGATTTGTGATGCGGCCTTGGCAAAAGAAACAGAGATTAGACAGGCTGCTTTTGAGTGTCTTGTTTCTATTGCGTCAACATACTATGAGGTGCTTGAACCGTATATGCTAAGAATCTTTGAGCTTACATCCAATGCTGTTAAAGGAGATGAGGAGTCTGTTGCCCTTCAGGCAGTTGAGTTTTGGAGCTCCATCTGCGATGAAGAAATGGAGCTTCAAGACTATGAGGTACCTGAGAGTGGGGATTCAAGTGCTCCACACTCACGCTTCATTGAAAAGGCTCTTCCAACTTTAGTTCCTATGCTGCTAGAAACATTGCTTAAGCAGGATGAGGATCAGGACCAAGATGATGGAACATGGAATCTGGCCATGGCTGGTGGAACATGTCTCTGTCTTGTTGCTAGGACTGTTGGGGATGCTGTTGTGCCTCTTGTAATGCCTTTTGTTGAGGCTAACATTTCGAAGACCGAGTGGCGAGCTCGTGAGGCAGCCACATATGCTTTTGGCTCAATCCTCGAAGGACCAAGTACTGAAAAGCTTTCTCCTATGGTAAATGCTGGCTTAGATTTTCTGCTCAATGCAATGAAGGATGCAAATTGCCATGTGAAAGATACAACTGCATGGACACTTAGCCGTATCTTTGAGTTATTGCACTCACCAGCTACTGGTTTCTCTGTGGTTACCCCTGCTAACCTCCAGAGGATTTTGGGGATCCTGTTGGATAGTATAAAAGATGCACCACATGTGGCCGAGAAGGTCTGTGGAGCTATCTATTATATTGCTCAGGGGTACGAGGATGCAGGGACAAGCTCCTCACTGCTCACACCTTTCCTTCGAGATATCATAACTAATCTTATTGCCACTGCTGACCGAACAGATAGTAGTGACTCCAAGCTAAGGTCTTCTGCATATGAAACCTTGAATGAGGTTGTTCGGTGTTCAAACCTTGCAGAGACATCTCAGATGATCGTGGAACTTCTGCCTGTTATGATGTCTAAGCTAGAACAAACTTCAAATCTTCAAATAGTGTCATCTGATGACAGGGAAAAGCAAGGAGATCTTCAAGCCTCTCTTTGTGGCGTGCTTCAGGTAATTATTCAAAAACTAAGCAGTGCTGATGAAACCAAGCCCATCATACTCCAGGCAGCCGACCAGATCATGGTATTGTTCCTTAATGTGTTTGCTTGTCGTAGTTCTACTGTACATGAAGAAGCTATGCTTGCAATCGGTGCACTGGCTTATGCCACTGGGCCCGATTTTGGGAAGTACATGCAAGAGTTCTACAAGTATCTGGAGATGGGTCTGCAGAACTTCGAGGAGTACCAGGTTTGTGCCATCTCAGTTGGGGTTGTGGGTGACATTTGCCGCGCTTTGGACGACAAGGTCTTACCATATTGTGATGGGATCATGACACTTCTCCTGAAGGATCTCTCCAGTGGTGAACTCCATCGGTCGGTGAAGCCTCCTATATTCTCCTGCTTTGGGGATATTGCTTTAGCAATTGGCGAGCACTTTGAGAAGTACATCAGTTATGCACTGCCAATGATGCAAAGTGCTTCTGAAGTGTGTGCCCAAATGGACGACAATGATGAGGAGATGGTGGACTATTGTAACCAGCTCAGGCGCAGTATTTTTGAGGCTTATTCTGGGATTCTTCAGGGATTTAAAAATTCCAAGGCTGATGTGATGTTACCTCATGCTCCTCATCTCTTACAGTTTATTGAACTGGTTGCCAACGACCGGCATAGGTATTTTCACTCATTTCGTCGATTTTCTATATATTTATTTCTCATAATGTGGAATGTCTGAACATTCTAATATGTCTTACATGGTGCATTTTAGGGACGAGAGTGTAACAAAAGCAGCAGTTGCAGTTTTGGGTGACCTAGCAGATGCACTTGGATCAAACATAAAGACGATGTTCAAAGATCGTGCATTCTTCACAGAATTATTAGGTGAGTGTCTTCAGTCCGATGATGAACAGCTGAAAGAAACAGCCACGTGGACCCAAGGGATGCTCGGACGTGCCTTCTCTGTCTACGGGTGAAAGGTTTGTTTCTTAGATGTGGCTCTTTGTCAATGCGTCATGACCTGGTTTTCTTTGTTTTGTTAAGGTTGAAGTCGTCAGGGTACCCACAAATGTGTGGTTTCTTGTCATGTATGCTAATGTCTTTTATAATGTGGATGATACTTTTAGATGATGAAATTCTTTTCATTGAACTGCTAATTATGCGTCGAAACTTTTTCCTACTAGTATGCAATATAGCCACTGGCTCTTTGTGGCATGTTCTTTGTTATTTACTGCTCGTAAAATCTCGAAAAACTCTCTTGATGCCCGAGTTTTAATTCTTTTTAAACTATAATATCAGGGAATCATGGATTATGACTTTGATCACAATTGCCATTTCTTTCCCCTTGCTTTTGAGTGAGGGAGGAAGGAGGCGGATGGAGCCCTTGTTTGGTACACATTAAAATTTTCATTTTCATTCTTTAATAAAATAATATTTTTCATCACATCAATAACTTTTCCTTCCTTTTAAACAACACATTCTTCATCAATTTACTATTTCAGGATATATTCTTCCAAAATAATGTGGATCAAACATCCGTGATCAGCTGAGATACTATAAAATATTATTTGAAGTATTTTTTATTTGGCCATTCCGAATAACATCATGTATAATTAAAATTTTACATTTGAGTTTCTTTGTAGATTCTTATGAGAAGCTTTTGATGATCTGATTTTGTATAAATTATCAACTGCCATAGGAATCAGATCTATAGAAAATTTAAATCTACACTTATGATGTAGATAAATTGTAAATAAATAATTATTCCTATCACTATCAAGTTTCAAGTGAGATGTAGATATTTTATCGTGACAGACAAATAGGATACCAAAAGGCATTAAGCTAACTTTTTCTCAATTCTGCCGACAAGTAAGTCGAAACAAATCTCTGAGGTCATAAAATTCAATTAAAAAGCCAGTTTTTGAAATGTTGAGTTTGTTTTATTCATTGCTTAAAGCCCTTGTTTACTGTCATTTCTTAAAATCATTTTTCCCCTTAAATTCATTTTCAATTAAAAATTTAACGAGGCTTGTAATTTTTATTAATTTTTCTATTATATATTTCTACAACATTTATCAAATTTAGTAAAAAATTAACGTTTATTCAAACCAAACAGAAGTTGGTCCCCATTTTGGGGGTGTTGAGAATTTTTGAAATAGTGAATGATGGGAGAATGTGTGGTAGAAAAATAATGAAAATTTTTAGATTTGTATGTAATATATTTTAATTGATAAATATGTGGTTGAAATGAAGAGAGAAAAAAATAATGTAATGGAAAAAAAAAAGGTGGCCAAACGGGGCATATTGTTTCTTGGTCAATCATGTCCCGAACTTGATTAATCTCAAATGATACCGTGTTTTGGATGGTTAACCAACATTCAAGTAACGATATTTTATTTCTTCCCAAATTTTTATTGACCATCTCAAATATTAGTATATTACCGATTGATTTTGTTGAACAATCTCTATATTTTCAGGGGCGTTAAGTAATTTATTTATTATTATTATTATTATTGTTTTCAGTAGTAATCAAGTTTCTAACAATTACAATAAAAAATATTATGTCACACTTAAATTTCAATGTGAACACAGAATGCAATAACTAATACGCCACGTGGCCTTGCTAAAAATATGATATTTCACGAACTAAATATCAGATATTACATCATTTGTTGGAGTTTGAATGATCAACTCTCTTTCCTTTATATCTCCCACGCCAAACCCCTTACATGTACAACTCGTATTTGCCTGCAATGTGAATAAAGCAATATTTAGTTTCTTCGTAATGGGCATGGACTAGCTAGGTTTTCTTCTACAAAATTTGTTATCCACGACTCATTTGATCTTTCAGAACGACTCATTTCTCTACAACACTGAGTTTTATGTTAATTTCTGATTATATAAGCAAAGAATTAGTTGAGTTGGACCCATTTAATGGACTTGATGGGGATTCATTTGATCATATCCTAAATTAATCAATAAATTTAGAATAATATATCACTCGATTAAGGTTTTGCTAGATTTGAGATGTTTTTCCCCAAATTATGAACAAAATCTTGTCCTTATATCACCTCAAAGATTACTGCAAGTTATTTTTAGTAAAAAACTAAAATTTTGCTTCTAATTTGTATTTTTGTTCTTGGCAGCCATCAAGAAGACTGAAATAGGAAATATAGTATTCATACAAACATGAAGAAGACACACGGTTAAAGAAGAGGAAATAGGACATTTTACCTTGAAAAAGATGAACAATGACTAAAATATCACAATGAAGCCAGAGTGTTTACTTCCAGGAAGACTTGAGAATTGAGAAAGAAAGTGAACTTTTCATGGAACTTTACCATAACAATGTGTGTGTGAAACCAATTTGTCGACATCTACGACGAATTTTAATATATAAATGATAAAAATCATAAAAAAATTCACTAGCTCATCTGTCCTTGAAGTACAATCAAGAAAATGATGCAATCTGGGCTACTTGTTCCACACTGGTCAAACCTTTAGCAGTACACACTCAAATCTTGATCCAGATATGGATTTTTGCATGGCTAGTGATCATGATTTTTCTATTCATTCACCGCAACTTAAGTGTCCTTAGAAATTTCTTGGAATTCAAACGTTCCGACAATGTTCTCCAGTGTGCATTTCGAGCTCAAGACATTGCGTGGCTAATGTTTCCTCAAGGTGCATGTTTAGAGAATTCAAATGGCTATGGAGAATGGACTGAAGGAACTTCGTAAAGAGATTGTGTAGTCAATAAACAAGAAAAGTAACCCCCGGGGACGATAATGGAAAATCTGGCCTTCTATCACTTTCTGTCAAAAGAAAATGAGAGTGAATACCTGAGAAGGGGGTCGAGCAAGAATTTCATGAAAGGATTCATGGTGTTTTACTGAAGCCTCCCTTATGAGAAGTTCGCTCACTTTACTGCCAACTCGGCAATCTTGCAAGCTATGCCAGACGATGCAGAATTAATACACATAATAGACTTCCATGTGGGAAAGGGAATTCAATGGCCTCCTGTGTTCGAGGCCATAAACCAGATAGCAAAATCACTTGGATTCACATCAATAAAAATTCATGATAAATGTATCTGTTCAAAATGAGACTTTTAGAGGGACAATGAAATGGTAATACGAAGAAACCAGTACTGAGGATCTAGCAAGTAAAATAACAGGGATGAAGAAGACAGGACGAGGCAAAGAATGGTAAGTCTTAAACTCAATGATTTGAATTCCACACATGGCGAGGAGGAGAATTCGTGCACTAGCCAAGGAATTGCTAGCCAACGGTCTGCTGATAGAGAAAACGCAGGACAGTTCAAGAACTTATTCGGGTTATAGTTCATTCTTCGACAAACACGCAAAGCATTACAAAATCCAATTTTAATAATTTGAACCACATTTACATGCTCATCTTGCAGAAGCAAGAACGACCATGGAGATACTGTTTCTAGCACCTTTTATATGCGCTCTTGCTTGGGCTCAAGACTGGGAAGAGTCGACACAAGGTTTCGATCTTCCCATAACCATTTTGGAGGGACGGAAACTTCGCTAAGAAAGTTTTAACTGAAGCCAAGCAGATTGTGAATGAAAGAGAGATCTTACAAGATCAAGATTGCTGAGGACAGAGAACATGAGATCGTGTATCAATATAAGGGTACCCCTTTAATTAAAGTTTCTACTTGGATATGAAGACAGATTCACTCTCTCTTAGTATAGGAAGCCTTCTGATTTCTCAAATTCTTGGTATTTTTCTTCTCTATCTTGTCCATTGATATTGTGCATAAAAGTGGACAGAAATGAAAACCAAGCAGAAAATAAATTATATGGCTTACTTATTAAAAATTTGGTTAATGACCTCATCAAAAATAATGAGACGTACAAGGATCTCTCAGAATTTGTGAACTCTCACTTACGAGAGCATTGTCGTGTCAACATGAAGCGGTCAATTAATCATGCACTTTTGAGAACAAGGATCTCTATGAACCTGACTGGATGACCTTCACAGAAATATTCATTCAAGGGAAATCCGTAAATTGCATTTTAGACATTACCTTTTGCCTGCAAATAGATACAGAGTGAAACTCGTTCCATCTCATGACGGTCCATTTAGCCCAGATGAATTCCAAGCTGCAAACAAAGTTCAATGACATATGATGCTTGTTTCCTGAAATGGTTGCAGACAAGAATGTTCCAACAAGAAACATTGTATTGCAGCATAGGCACAGATTAGCAAACAAGCCCTAAGATCAAAACATATAACATCATATATATGGATAAATGACCGAGGGATCCCCATAATCAATCACCAAGGTCCAGAATAACACTTTTTCCTGAGCCAATATTGTGCCAAATATCACAGCAGAATTCAAACTATCATCAAAGAAATGACAAATGAAAAATTAGCTGTGTCCCAAGCAACGCTTGAGCAGGCCACATTAACATCAAGCTACACAACGTTTTCAAATTTACATGCAAGTACACGTAACAAGTATCAAGTTTTGTAATTGAAATCAACTGAATCCAAGATCCAGGTCTATCATGGAACATGGTATTCTTCTAGAACCACGGATTATCGTTTGATTAACCAGCATAAAGGCGGGGTAAACTAAATCTATCTGAAGTATATGGAAATTTGAGGAATATCAATATCATTGTCCTCATCATCCTCACAAGCCACTACAATATCAAAATGACGCCGATATGGTGGCAGCTCAGCTTTCGCTACGTCCTTGACCAGATCTACCAACTTCCGATCCATGCGTTCTTTATGCCTTGGGAACATACTGTTGTAAAGCAAGCAACTTCCATAGGATATGCTATAAGCATTCAAGCCTTTATTTTTGAGCCATTGAAGCAACTCTCTTAGGCTCGGGTTGTCTTTCAGGATCCACCTGTCCCAAATAGTCCAACTCATGTCCTGATGCTTGATGACTTTGGGTGGAATTGGCTCAGCCATTGAGAACAAAGGAAGTGCAAGGTTTGCAAAAGTGTTACGGTAGTCCTCCAGTTTGTGCTGTCCATCTAGAACCTTATACAGCTCGAGGCAAACAAATCCTGTGGCCATTGCCGTGGAAGTTGCAATTGCAGGGATTATTCTCCCTGCGATAAATTTTGCTTTGAGCTTGTCAACTTCAGGAATACTATAGTTTCTCGCTCTCATGTTGGCAAAACCGGCTATCAGGTCCATATGATAGTTTGTGTCGTCATCCTGCACATTAGAAGAACTCAACAAAGGGAGCTAATAGTGTCAACAAGTGCAAGGCGCTTATTCAATGTAAGAGATTCAAACCGTTCAAAATTTTTCCAAAGAGTAAAAACAGGTTTGCTGTTTCCCGACGCACAAATGCTATTCACCATCTTTAAATATCCAGCTTTGCATTTTCTCTAAAAGATTTTAAAAACTCAACAGCCATGGTATTATTGAATCTATGAAGAAAAATGTAACCTCATACAACACTGCTAACCAGGTAGAAAAAAAGTCCTGTGGAAGTTGTAAAACATATTCAAGGCCAAAATGCAGAAAAATGCCAGAGGAAGCATGCATGCAAACATAGAAAACAGATTACAGCTGGACAGACGCACCTTTTCAAACTGAATGGGGTTCATCTTATAACCTGGTGGCAACTTCTCTCGGCACCTTTCTAACTTCATGACCAATTCATTGATGACAGCGGCGTCATCTATGGACGCAGTAGATAAACTAGTTGCTTTCTCATCTGTCACAATTTTTGCATCTTTATTTGGCAGGAAATCAGGGATAATCACTTTGTCAACAGCATCGGCCAACTTTTCTGAAGAATTGACCCAATCTGGAATTGGGATGCCAAAGGTCTCTGCTCTTAATATGGACGCTGCCATTACAAACTGAAGATGACTGAAATCATGAATGGAGAACTGAAGCGAGCGAGGAAAACGCTTTGGTGCAGACCAGAATGATGCCCCGCTGCTAGTAACAGCATCCTCGGGAAATGTAAATGTCAACTGCTTGACCCGGTTTGCAAAGTAGTCTTCAAACCTGAATTCATCAAGAATGTTGCTATTAGAACCTTACGAGGGAAAGTGGTGCTCAAAACTGAGAATTGAAAAATAATGAGATGGTTATACTTCAAGCGAGCCCAAGTAATGCAGTCCTGGAATGTTTCACATCTGTCCCAGTCAAGACACTCAAGAACGCGTTCCAAAGTATCCCGGGCTTGGGCATCACCAGCTTTGTTCATTGCAGATATATATTCATCTGGACTGCTCAAATACGCATTAACTTCAGCAGGTGTCTTCTCAAGCAGCCCATCAAATTCGGACCTAGCCCATGTTAAGCAATGGTCAATGTTGTGGGGGAATGAATGCACTGTGCACATAGGTGCTTGCTTTTCCGGTGGGTCCCTTGATGCACCATAATTTTCAGTTAGGTGAGGGATTACCATCTGAGTGTTGCACTTGGCACCTAAGGTTCCCGACTCCAGAAGGGGTTTCTGGAAATACAAGCACCTCTGATCAATATAAAGCCTGGCAGTCACATTGTCTAGAGCATTGATGACAACACTCAAGTTCTCCCAGAATGTATCATCAAAAACATTTTCAGTTTCAGGGCTTGCACGGTTTTGCAAAGCTTCAACATGAAGACGTGGGTTGATTAAAGTAGCAGCTGAGGCAGCAACTGTTGATTTTGCCTGCCCGATGTTCCAATCGCGAAAAAGGAACTGCCTGCTAAGGTTGCTCTTTTCAATGACATCGTCATCTGTCACTGTTAGTTTCCCTCCATCGCCACAACAAACACCCATCAAAGCTAGATTTTTCAGAAACTCACACCCCAGTGCACCAGATCCCACAATGAAAATTTTTGCATCCTCAAATTTCTTCTGTAACTTGGACCCAAATATAGAGATTTGAGCATCATATCGTGAATTCAAAGGCTTCAAGTCATCAGGATCCAACGGTTCGCTGGGAAGTGATTCAACAGAGTCGAAATAGAAAAACTGCAAACCAAATTACTCAACCAATTAACATTCAAGAATCATGTCAGGTTATAACTCCAAAAATTAAAAAATAATGAAATTCTAAATTACCGATAAATTAAATCACCACATTCAATGTGAATGATAATTCATTCATCCTGTCCAGATTCAACGTATCAATTGCTCATTCAAATACAGTAAAGCGTACAGTAATAAGTGCACTTAAATTTGCATAGTTGCTTGGACTCGAGTACAGGCATGTATCTAACTATCGGATCTTTTATTCTCTAAAATGTAGGATATGGGGACATGACTAAAAGGAATCCAAATTTCAAACACGGGTTCGTGGATATGTTTTTCGAACTTCAATTTTTTTACTAACTCATATTGAATAGTCCAAAATCAGTTGTTTGCAAAGAAGGAAATGAGGATTGAATAAGGGATTAAGGCGAATAAAACTAAATTTTAGAGTTTAGTTTTCAATTATGGGAAGTTAATTATTAAATATTATATAAAATAGAAAATGAAAGACTTGATCACAATTTGGACTTACTAACTAATTTTCATTTTATACAAAGAAAACCCTAAAGCACCAATACATAGGGAAAAAGAAAAAAGAGAAGAAGTAGAAGAAGGAAAGACCTAGCATTGCAGCAGCCTTTCTCTACCCTTTCGGCGACGACGCTAGATTTACAGAGAAGAAACGGAAACGGAAACGGAAACGTGAACAGGAAAGAAAAAATGGAAACAAAAAGAAAAAAAAGAAAGAAGCAATAATGCCATCGCGTCCAATTGAAACTTGGAGGATCCAATATATACCCATGCCCATACTCATGTCGTTTCGACACAGTTACTCTAACCATTTCGAAGAGTCCAAGCATAAGAGGTGATAAGTGTACTTAAACTCATACTAATGCTAGATGTTACCTGAAAAAGTGGGTGGAATTTGCCTGAGCAAGCCTTCACAANGGAAACGGAAACGGAAACGGAAACAGGAAAGAAAAAAGGGAAAGAAAAAGAAAAAAAAGAAAGAAGCAATAATGGCATCGCGTCCAATTGAAACTTGGAGGATCCAATATATACCCATGCCCATACTCATGTCGTTTCGACACAGTTACTCTAACCATTTCGAAGAGTCCAAGCATAAGAGGTGATAAGTGTACTTAAACTCATACTAATGCTAGATGTTACCTGAAAAAGTGGGTGGAATTTGCCTGAGCAAGCCTTCACAACCTCCTGTCCAACGATACCACCAAACATGGCTGCCATGGGGTTTAACACAGCCCTGGCACCAAAAGCAAAGTTCCGAAGAAGCTTCTGGTCAATCTCCTCAAGTCTCCCATCGGGCAAGCTATTGTTAATATCAGTAACAAGAGATATTAGTTTTTGAGCATCTTCCTCAGATCCAGCAACAGGGTAGCGCCCTAAATCAGCTATAAACTTATCCAGTGCTTGAAATGCCAAATGCAGGAGAGGTGGACGGTCAAATTTGGAGAAGTCGCTCAGAAGAAAATCCCCAGGATCTTTCAGTGCTTGTTTTAGAGTCTTGAAGTTGAGGACTTTAGGTTCCTTTACTTGTGTGACTATACCACCTCTCTCATATGCAGTATAATTTGTGGTGTCCTCTTCAATGGTGAATGAGTACGGCCTGGCATTTTTTATTTTTCTGGGTTTTCCATCATTCAATTCAGTCATACCTCGCACTTCAGAAAACACAACTAGATCTCCATCCTGAAACTCAAGCCTCTCGTCATCAACACACGCCACAAGAGCAGGATTGTCATTGCTAATAGATGCAATAATTCCTGTTCGCGGATCCTCACCATCGACATCAAAAACTGTGAACTCAGGACCGAAGTTGCAAAACACACTACCGAAAAGGCCACGAACTTCAGATTTGATAAAAGCAATTGGAGGCTGATGCTTGTGGCAATAATCATCATATTCTATTGCCTTGTCTAAGTTGATATCAGTGAATACAACAGCCTGGAGACGAAATACAAAATGGTAAGAATATCCTACAATTATGTAGAGCAGGGTCAGATATTTTGCAGGTCTTAACCAAGGTATGATCTTAAATCACAAAAAATCCTGTACTTTTTTTAGTTTAACAATATTATGACAGTTCATAGTCCAGGAAAATATATATATAGTCAACAAAGAGCCATGGAAATATTAGATCATGCTCTACAAGTACCCCTGAGGTCAAGACAAAAAATGGACAGAAATATCAAATGAAGTAAATATAAACCAAAAACACAAACTGACGTCAACAACAGAATAATTGATCAAAAAATCATCAGCATGCAAGACATTAATTTTATTCAACAACTTAAAGGATCCAAGCATAGTAATACTTGATTCATCAAGCAATAAAATATATCAAGTACTATTTTCTGCCTAAATAACCTAGAACACCGATATAGAACTTCGGATTTTGCATAAAAAAGTTAAAGTTGACTAATTCCACCTTATGGCAAAATGTTACCTGGAAATTAGAAAGCTTCTCCTTAGTTAACTCATCTGTTAAAGTAGAAATGACTACGGCATTGTTAAGTTCCTGCAATTTCTGGACAGAAGCAAGAGCCCTGTTCTTTCCCAAATCTTCTTCAGAGAAGATAAAACTGCCGGATAAATCCCACAGCTCCACGTTACCCTCGTCATGTAAGGTCACAGATTTAACCCCAGCAAGAACTAAGTTCTTTGCTGCAACAAAAATATCTTAGCATTACACTATCTCTTCTCGTAATCATCAGAACCATCACATGAATCATATTAATGTATATTCAGATGAATTAATTGCAACAGTGCCAATGATAATTATACAGCATAACCAAGTGAAAACAAGTCCAACTCAGCTTTAACCAAAAACTAAAGAAAGATCACCAGTAAACACGCGCTGTACTGTCACAAGTTCAAGAAAAATCAAATTGTAATATATCATCATGGCATCACCAATCTGTCTAGCGTTTAAGATAACTAATATACTAATCCTAATCATATACCGAAACCTAGAAATCGATTACTGATCCAATTTTAGTACCTCTACAGGATAGTCCCTCAACTAATGCCATTCATCACATTTTCTTTTCTTCCTTACATCTATCCAAATTGCACAATAAACTACAAATTTTGGAAAACATCCACATCCATGATTTTGGCTTAATTAATACTTACTGATGGGAATGTAAAATGCATATTTTTCCCTTCTTATTTTATGTGCTCGTATGATTTAATCAATGCCAAAATGTATTCATTACGTTCATATTTTGATTTAGATGACAATTCTATAGATATGGCGTAATTTTGAAGAAATAAACAAACAAGGGCCAAAATGAAAAAAAACAAAGTTTGGGGACTGAAATACAAATGCTAAAAAGGTTTGTTGAACCTTACGATGAAGATTTGGATGTGAGCTAAGTTTCAATGTTCTATGCGACCGCTTGACTTACTACTATGCGGTCGCATAGGTGTTTCCTGATACGAAAAATTCTGGTTTCCAAATTTAAGTCAACCATCTATAGAAACAACTGTAAATACGTGATTTACAACCTTAGAATGAGGAGAACGCCTCAAAACTTCATTCTTCATTATTTTGCTTATAGATTCATAAATTGTAACTAAACTTTTACACTTGGTCGAAAGAGATTGAAGCCTTAGAACCACATATTGTGAGATCTAAATGGTTCTTCTTAGCTTAATTCATGTTTTTGAGTATTGAATATTCTTCTGCACTTATTTTCATGATTGTTATG
>CAIGRL010252799.1:0-16440 GCA_903798325.1 Fraxinus xanthoxyloides
AGTAAGCACCGAAAACAAACAATGTCCAAAATTAAATATTTGCAAGTAGAATTACATTGTAAGTATTTGGGAGTATAATAGATAATAATTTAACAATAGTCATAAGTTGAGAGATTTGGGCATTTTGAAATTTTAATTGATAGGCTTTAGAATTAATTTTTTTTACTGGGGCAGGGCATCATCGGCCGGCCCCGCGACCCGAGGCGGGGCGGCAATCCCCGACCCGCTCCGCCAACCCGTCGGTGTGGGTTTTTTTCGCCCCATTCGAGGCAGGGCGAGATTTTTTGCCATCTCTACTACCACGTGTAGGCCTCTATCACCGATTTTTTTGCTTAATCTTTCCTTCCTACCTCATTCATTCAAACATCCTGTATTGTAGTTTAAAAATTTGTTGAACTAACTCCTTATAAACCCAAATCTAAAATGATGTTAACAATGAGTGTAGACCGAAAATCCCGTTCGAAGGATGATTAGAAGACCGATAAAACATCGGATAAAAGAAAAAGACCCGAAGCACATAATGATTTTTGGGCAAAAATTCTCAAAAAACCCCACTCCTGTTGAAAATCTAATTTGAAGAATGTACTTAATATATTTTTGTGACAGTTTCTCTGTGTCTCCACTTAGTATCAAAGATTCAGTCAATAGCATAAAAATTAGCTAGCATCGGTTTTCAGCATTTGTAGACAAGATTTAAACTTGTTTAGAGGCATTACCTTAGTTTCCATATCAGATGGATTGTATTGAGTGTGAATTTTTTTCAAGAGATAAAGATAGATTCCTTAATAATTATCTCTCTAATAAAATACAGTTTCACATCAATTTGCTTATTTCTTTCATGAAAAAATGATTTTTATATTAATGAATAGTAGTTTGACGATTTGAATATTTTACCGTAGTATTAGAAAGTTAATTAACTTTAGATAACCGGTCTTTTAATTTTTATAACTATAACACTTCTTTTATTGCCTCAATAGCAGCTATATATTCAACCCATGTAGTGGATAAAACTATAATAGATTTGCATTTGGAAAAGACACAAAATAAAAATGTAAGCAGTAGTTAATTCCGTATTTTTCCTATCCTTAAAAAATTTGCATATATAAGTACTACTCCCTCATTGAAGGAATTAAAACGTAACCCCAATTTTGAAGATTCCCCAAATATATCGATAGCCAATTTAAAGCAATCCAGTGTTTAGGACCAGGATTGGTCACAATCTTGCTTAAGGTACTAATGGCAAGCCACATTAGGTCTAGTACATGCCACAGTATACATAACCATCATTAGGATATGGAATTTTTCCATGTATCTTACATCATATTCATCTACAGGATATTGAACTTCAAGCAATTTGAAATGACTATCAAAAGGTAAAGTGACACATAGAATTATGCATAGCGAATTTTAACAACACTTTTTCCACTTAAGAAGTTTGTTTCAAAAATAATATATGTTTAGATCTATTTCATACGATGTCCATAACAAGTATTCTCTTAGCATACCCTATGTCTTTTGTCTCAAATTTTGCGGCTGAAGATCTTGTAATGTCTCTTACGTCACGTCCAGTCAGCAACATATCATCTACATACAATTGCTAATAAATAATCAGCAACAGTATTCTCATTATTCTTTTTAAAATTCAAATAATGATCAAATGTTCTTCTAATAAATCCAACAATTACAACAATAATATCAACTCTTTTGTACTATTATTTAGGTGATTGTTTTAATAAGCACACATGATCAGATATTCTTTTATCCATAAAGCCATGTGGCTAACTCATATAAATAGTTTATTCTAAGTCCCCATGCAAAAAATTAGTTTTTGCATCCATTGCTCAAGAATTATAATGAGCAACCAATGCAAGCGTCACCCTTTTATAGAAGTATATTTAACAACATTTGAGAAATCTTGTTATAATCTAAACCTCGCTTCTAGATAAAATCCTTAGCAACTAGTCTAACATTAAATCTAAAAGGCTCATTTTCGGAATTTCCTTCTTTTACACTATAAATCCATTTACAATCAACTACGAATTTATATGTTCGCCTAAGAATTAGTATTCAGGTCTTATTTTCCATTAAGGAATTAATTTCCTCTAGCATGGAAGATTGCCAGTTTCTATGACTGACTACTAATTGCTTCATCTTAAGATTTTGTCTCTATAAAAACTAATTCCTAGTAAGAAAGTATAGAAAGGGAAAGATAATCTTTAAATCTATATGATTCCCTAATCTCTCTTTTAGTCCTATATCTAGTCAATTGATAGCCATCTAGATCATTTTGCTACTCTTTCTCAACCTCTCGAACACCGCTTTTTCTATTTCTACAGAATCAGAAGCATTTTCTGATTCATCTTCCACCTAAACCTCATTAGCTTGGTCCCACTCACCTCTCCTAACTCAGAAAAACTTTTAGTATTTTCATTACTCAAATAGGGCATATCCGATTCATTAAAAGCCACATCCCTATTATTAATTATCTTACAACCTCTAAAAATTTTAGTCCACGATATGTATCTTCAGGATATTCCAAAAATACACATTTTTGAGCCATTGGTTCTAACTTGGCAACACTTAATAAGAATAAGCTCACAACCAAAGAATTTCAAATGAGAATAATCTGATGGCTTATCAGAACACACCTCCTTAGGTATCTTGCCTTCTAGTGCACTAACCATTATACATTTCACTTTATCCAAAAGAGTTATGCTAATCTTCTCAACAACCCCATTTTGCTAAGTGGTATAAGGCACAATATTGTGTCCAAAAATCTCATTAACTTTACATAACCGATCAAAATCAGAATTGTAAAATTTCAAAACATTATCAATTTTAAGAATTTCAATCATTTTACTAATATGATTTTCTATTAATGTTTTTCAAATTGTAAACTTTTCAAAGGTATCATATATTTTTTGACTAAAAAATTCAAATCTTTCTAGGTAAATCATGAATCAAGGAGAGAAAATATTTATTTCCTCCTTTAGTGAAAGTAGATGAAGGTCCCCATAAATCAAAGTGCATATATTTCAAAATAGAAATAGATTTATGATTTCCAGCATTAAAGTGCAGTCTTTGTTGTTTTCCTAAGGTGTAAAATTCATAAAATAAGACTTGGAAAATATTAGCATATTTTTTTTTAAGAATATGAAGGCTCTTTTCACTAACACGAGCCAATCTATTGTATCACTTGACATCAATTTAAGCATCAAAAGAACTTTTAGTATTTTCAGTACTCAAGCTATCTGGGCATATCAAACTCATTAAAAGTCACATCCCTACTGTTAATTATCTTACAACGTCTAAAATTTTTAGCCCACAATCTGTACCCTTTTTCCCCTTCAGGATATCCCAAAAATACACATTTTTGGGATATCCTTTCTAACTTACGAATACTTTAATGAGAATACGCTGCACAATCAAAAAACTCAAATGAGAGCAATCTGATGGCTTATCAGGCCACACCTCCTCAGGTATCTTGCTTTCTAGTACATAAAAAGTTTCTTCCCATAAGACCTTAGGGACACTAGAACTAACCATCATATACCTCACTTTATTCAAAAGAGTTATGTTCATCTTCCCAACAATCCCAAGTGGTATGAGGCACAATATTGTGACCTAAAATCTCATTCATTTTACTTAAACTAATTAAAATCAGTATTGTAAAATTCCAGAACATTATCAATTTTAAGAATTTTAATCTTTTTACTAATATGATTTTCTATGGACGTTTTTCAAGTTTTAAACTTTTTCAAAGGTATCAGATTTTTTTTGACTAAAAAATCCTAACCTTTCTAGATAAATCATGATTCAAGGAGAGAATATTTATTTCCTCCAGTAGATGAAGGCTCCAATAGATCAAAGTGCATATATTCCAAAATAGAAGTAGATTTATGATTTCCAGCATTAAAGCTGTACACAGTACACTCTTTATTGTTTGCCTAAGGCTTCATAAAATAGGACTTTGGAAATAGTCATTTTCAAAATAGCCTCCCCATTTTTTTTTTTGAAGAATATGAGGGCCCTTTTCACTAACGTGAGCCAATAAATTGTGTCACTTTAAAATGACAACAGTCTCAGCATCAGAAGAATTTTCAGTTTTTATGTTACTCAAGCAGGCATATCAGACTCGTTAAAAGTCACATCCCTATTATTAATTATCTTACAACCTCTAAAATCTTTAGCCATTTACCCTTTCAGGATATCCAAAAAATAAACATTTTTTAGCCATTGGTTCTAACTTACCAATACTTTAATAAGAATAAGCTGCACAAAGAAAGAATTTCAAATGAGAGTATTCTTGTTTATCAGACCACACCTCCTCAGGTATCTTGCGTGCTAGTGCACTAAAAGGAATTCTATTAACTATAGATTACAGCTTTTCCCCGTAAGATCTTAGGGACACTAGAACTAACCATCATACACCTCACTTTATCCAAAAGAGTTATGTTCATCTTCTCGACAGCCCCTTTTGCTAAGTGGTGTAAGGCACAATAGTGTGTCCTAAAATCTCATTAATTTTACATAACTGACCAAAATCAGAATCGTAAAATTCCAAAACATTATCAATTTTAAGAATTTTAATCCTTTTACTAATATGATTTTCTATTAATGTTTTTCAAGTTTTAAACTTTTAAAGGTATCTGATTTTTTTTGATTAAAAAATCCAAACCTTTCTAGATAAATTATGAATCAATGAGAGAAAATATTTATTTCCCCCTTCAATGGCAGTAGATGAAGGTCATCAAAGTGCATATATTCCAAAATAGAAGTAGATTTATGATTTCCAGCATTAAAGTGCAGTTTTGTTATTTGCCTAAGGTGTAAAATTCATAAAATAGGACTTTAGTGACATCAATCTCAGCATTAGAGGCCTCAACAGTGTTATTAAGCATTGCATCGACATTAATGCCATATATTACATTCCTTTTGAGACTTTTGAAAATGACAAGTGATCCCTTGATCACTTTTGACAAATCATTTCCAATTCTACCTTGCAAGCCTATATAATCTAAATTCCCCATTGAACTTAGATTTCTTTTCAAAGTTGTAACATATTTAACTCTTTTAAGAGTGTAGATATATGAATTGTCAAATTTCAATGTTATAGTGCCAATTCCTTCAACCTTGCAAGCTACATTATTACCCATTACCACTTATTTCCCATAAATCTTCCTAAAATTTTTAAACCAAGGTTTTCTGAATGTCATATGAAAGGTACAACCAGAATTCAAGATCTATCCTTAGATATGACCATGGTTATCTGCAAAATTTGTAGTATTCAGATTAGAGTGAGGTTTTGTGACTAATTAGATATCAATAATGTTAGAATCTATGGGTTTTACTATATTCTCTTCATCTACAACTTTGTCTTTATGATCATTTTTCTCTTTATTGCAGTATTTTATAAAATGACTTGTTTTCTCACAGCTGTAACATTTCTCATTTCTTGCCTTAGACTTAACTTAGATCTCCTCTTATTTTTCTTATTGTTACTTCCCTGATTACTATAATTCTCCTGATTACTATTTTGAGTATTTTGTGACCTACCCCTTACGAACTCCACAAATACCTTCTCGCCAGTGTTTATGATATCTTGTACCAATTTATTGAAGTCATCGGAATTATTATCTAATTCTTTAGTGGAATCAATCGTAAAACTAAAGAATAATTCTAAAAAAAACAACTTATTGTGTAAAGATTTCACCAAGTAAAGTTCTTCTAACTTTTTCAAAAAGAGGTTTATTACGCTTCGTCACCAAAGCTCCTATATAGCCTACCTAGCATCCCAGGAGAATTGCAGCCGACCAACCGAAAGCCCCTTTTGCCGAAGCCATGTGGCATTCTACATGGAGCGCATATGACTTAAACAAAGTTCACTGAATCCGAAGCATCGAAGTCAACCTTTACCAAAGCGGTTTTGGAATGGACTTGCCGAAGCCCCTTTTGTCGAAGTGGCAATGCTCAACAAAATAGAATCCAAAGCTCTATCAACAGGTGACGACCCACATTGGCTTAGAGGATGTAATCCCAAAAACCACTATGTGGCAAATTGGACAAAGGGCCTCTCAAAGAGAAAGAGGCTAAGATGAACACCCTAAACATGAACACACTCTTTTGGAGGGATGTACAGAATCAGGTTCCCACCAGCTAAGATGCTTTACTAAAAATGATGAGACCGAAATAAAGTCAACTTGAGTCTTTTACCCCCACAGAGACAGCGTGGAAGAGGATGCACCTTTCACCTAATGGACCACCAATAGAACTAGGCTGGCAACAAAATTGTTCCCTACTATGGGCAAGCACTTGCCACAACCACATTGAGCGTCATACCCACATTGGCTTAGAGGATGTAATCCCAAAAACCACCATGTGCCAAATTGGACAAAGAGCCTCTTAAAGAGAAAGAGGCTAAAAGCGGGGTTCAAAACCTAGAAATATGCCGAAAATTCTTAATATTGTTCCTATAATCATTCTTATAGTAATGACACAGTGGACTACAGAGACAGCCCAACACCCTAGCAGATGAATACTCGAAACGACAGAAGAAATGATTGCCCTCCTAGGAATATGTCCACGCCTAGGCATGATCAAAGGCCTAGGTATGAAGAGGCTAGACCCTCTCATAAGAAACCATTCCTGCAGCGGAAAAGGAAACGTGATAGAGAAATGCCTAGGGAAGGACAACGATAACGTAGGGACCCCTTGGCTAACATGGAGATGCTTCTATCTATGAAATGATACGATTTTTAGAGGACCCTACGTTGGGGAAAATACAAGAAATTTACAAAGGAATTATGCTTGAGAAGTCAATAATCCCCCAATGACCAGCTATATAGTGGATAACAGTTCCCGAAAAAAAAAAAAAACGACCACCCATGACCTTGACCCAGGAAAATGTGAGGGTGTACACTTTCCTCATTGTGATGCACTCATGGAAAGGGCCGTTGTGTCTCATAATGGGTTGAAACGAATGCTAGTGGATAATGGTAGCTCCGTTAACATCCTATTTGGAGCCACTTTTGACAAGATGATCGTCGATCATGAATTAACCCCCATCACAACCCCTTTATTCGCTTTCTCCGAAGATAACGTCATCCCAAAGGGGAAAATAACTCTTGCAGTAGAAATAGGAGAACCACCCCAGGCAGCTTTAAATGTCATGGAATTCTTGATAGTGGATAACAGGTCCGCTTACCATATGGTGCTTGGTAGATCTATCCTAAAATATTTATGGGCCGTCACCTCCATTCATCACCTATGCATGAAATTCCCCATTGAGCATAGGATTAACACAGCTAGGTGTGACCAAAGAAGAGTACGAAAATACTACATGAACTCGATAAAAAAGGTCGAACCTATGGATGTCAATGTGGTGCTAATGGATGTTAATATGGCGAATGTCTCAGGTGGCCAAAATCTCAGACAAGAAGATGTCGAGATGACGGATTCCCTCAAGCAGGTGGTCATGCTTGATGAACTAGATCCCTATGTTATTGAGTCTAAATCCTAAATAGCACCAGCGGAGCAGCTGAAAGTTTTCCAGTGAATCCTCAAGATCCCACTAAGGCATTGCAGATGGAAAAAAGGCCTACAACCGAATGCCAAGGAAATACTCAAAGACGTTTTGTGTAGAAATCTTGATGTTTTTGCATAGAGACATGAGGACATTGTAGGCATTGACCCCAATGTCAGCTATCACAATCTAAAAATTGATCCTACAAATGTCCCGCATAAGCAGAAGAGAATGACCCTCAACCTAGAGAGATATAAGGCCCTGAAGGAAGAAGCGTAGAGTTGATAAAGAACGGTTTCATTAGGGAAGCCATCTACCCAGAATGAGTCTCAAAAATCAATTTTTGTAAAGAAATACAATGGTAAATGAAGGGTATGCATCAAATTTTCCAATCTCAATCAAGATTATCCTAATAACAATTTTCCCCGCCCAAGGATAGACTACTCGTGGGCTTCACTGTTGGGCACGAGCTTTTCAGTTTCATGTATGTCTATTCAAGCTATAATTAAATCCTCATGCACCCGATGGATGAGGAAAACACCTCTTTCATGATTGACAAATGTTTTTATTGTTACAAGATGAAGCCCTTCGGGCTGAAAAATGTCGAGGTCACCTATTAGAGGCTTGTTAATAAAGTGCCAATATCATTGACAAAACAATGGAGGTCTATGTGGACGACATGCTTGTGAAAATCTTAAAGGCGGATGACCATGTAATGCACGTGGAAGAAACTTTCCAAATTCTATGGAGGTATAGAATGAGGTTGAACTCCATTAAGTATATATTCTGTGTTGCCTTCCAAAAATTTCTAGGATACATCGTCAACTAAAGGGACATAGATGCTAACCCAGAAAAATTCTGAGCCCTAATCGTGATGAGGTTCCCTAAAAAATCAAATAAAGTGCAAAGATTAACATGGCGAGTGGTGGATTAAGTCGTTTTATTTTAATGGTCACCACTTTCTTTAAGTTCTTAAAGGGGGACATGAAGTTCCAATGGATGGAAGAGTATGAAGAGGCCGTTTAGGGGCTTAAAAAGCTCCTAGGACAGGCTCCTCTCCTCTTGAAACCTAAGTTCGGAGAGGCCTTGCAACTTTATTTGGTCGTCTCCAATGAAGCCATTAGCTCGGTTCTTATAAGAGAAGAAGATATCTTCCATTTGCTTGTCTGCTACGTAAGCAAAGTATTGTTTGTGACTAAAACCTGCTACCCTGATATGGGAAATTTAGTTTTAGACTTGATCGCTGCATCTAGGAAATTGAGGCTATATTTCCAAGCTCACACAATACTTGTGTTAACCAACTTTCCACTTAAGCAAGTGCTTCAAAAACTTGACGCTTCGAGAAGATTGTTGAAACGGGCAGTTGAGCTCAGGGAGTTCTATGTTGTTTTCAAAACAAGAATTTCCATCAAAGGCCAAGCCTTCGCTGACTTCCTTGTAGAATTTACCAACGTCCTGAGAATGGAATAAATAATAAAGCTCGTAGAACCTTTCACGTGGAACTTGTTCGTGGATGGTTCATCTGGGGAGACGTGCTCAGGAGTGGGTGTTGTCCTAGTTATCCCTGAAGGACATAAGCAAGTGAAGAGATTGGTCATTAATAGTGACTCTCAGCTAATAGTCAGTCGAGTGAATGGCAATTCATAGCAAGGGACAAAGGTATAGCTTTGTACCTCAAATTGGTGATGGATCTACTCCCATCTTTCAAAAAATTTGAGTTAGCCTAGATCTTGGGCGTTGAAAATGCCCAAGTCGATACCTTATCCAAGTTGGCTAACAGCAAGGACTCTGAACTACTAACAGTTGTGCCGATCGAACACCTTTCAGAATCCTCCATAAAACCCTTCCCGATAGCAAAAGAAGAAGCATACAAACTTAGGAGAAGCGTAACATACTTTGTATTCTACAATGGTGTGCTCTACAAAAGAAGTTTTCTTTTACCCCTCTTCTGATGTGTCGGAGGAAAGGAAGCTACCTATATTCTCAACGAAATTCGTAAGGGAGTTCATGACAATCACGCTGAAAGACTCGCGTTTGCAAAAAAAATACTACAACATGGTATTATTGGCCTACTTTGAAAAAAAACGCAATCCAATTTGTGCGAAAGTACGATAAATGTCAACGTTTTTCTCCAATCCAGAGACAACCCTACCAAGAACTAATAGCGGTATCCAGCCCATGACCGTTTGCCAAATAGGGGATCGACATTATAGGCCCTTTATCTAAGGATATAGATAATGCAAGTTTTGCTATCGTCGCCATTGACTATTTCACAAAATCGATTAAATCTGAGTCTCTGGCCAAAATTATAGAAGCCAACACTTCTCAATTTTTGTCGAAAAATATTAAATGTCGGTTCGAAATTCTTCACTCAATTGTATCAGATAATGGGTGTCAGTTTGAAAACAAAAATGTCAGGGACCTGTATGGAGAGCTGAGAATCAAGAAGCATTTTTCAATACCTCATCACCTCCAAGCAAATGGGCAAGTAGAGGATGTAAACAAAACCATCAAGTATGCGTTAAAAAGAAAACTTGACGCTTCTAATGGTGTATGGGTCAATGAATTGTCACAAATATTGTGGGCAATCCTAGCTATATGTCGAATAATAACTGGAGAAACCACGTTCTCAATGGCTTACGATGCAGAAGTTATGAGCCTAGTGGAAGTCGGGTTACTTTACGATGTAGAAGTCATGAGCCTAGTGGAAGTCGGGTTACTTTCTCCCCGTTGATTGCAATTCAATGAAATATCCAATGATGAGTTGAAAAGATATGAGCTCGATTTCTTCAATGAAAAGAGGGATGAATCCCAAGTGAAACTAGCCGTATATCGAAAGAAGATGACCCGTTACTACAACGCGAGAATTAAGGAAAGGTTCTTCCGGATAAACGACTTAATGCTTTGAAAAGTTTTCCTATCTTCCAAAGAACCAGGGATAAGCACGTTGAGTTCAAACTGGGAAGGATCTATTGTATCAAAGAAAAAATACAACCTGTAACTTATTGGGTAGAAGATTTGGACGGGAAAATGCAATCTTGCCCATAGAATATAGAGCATTTTAGAACAAACTATCAGTGAATGTGCATTATGGCTTGAGAAACTTTCCCCGCACTTGTAAATATTTTGAAATGATTCAATAAAAGTACATTTTTGTCTAATACATCTAAAGTATCTCTCATGATGAATTTGAACGTCATGAGAGAAACCCCAACATAAATGAATGAACCATCCACCATGTACGGAATCGCGAGCGCCTCGAATATGAGGATCGGATCTCAAAAAGGATTATCTCATTGGTCATGCGAGGCGTATAAGCTCCTATATGGATGAACCATCTACCATGTACGAAAATGTGGGTGCCTCGGAGATGAGGTTCGAATCCCAAAATGGATTATCTTATTGGTCCTCTGAGGCATACGACATAAGTATCCCATGACGAAGCTGAACGTCATGGGAGAAGCTCCTACATAGATGAACTATCAACTATGTATGGAAGCATGGGCCCTGAGAGATGAGGATTGAAAAGGGATTACCTTATTGGTCCTCCGAGGTATACAACACGAGCCTCCCATGATGAAGCTGAACGTCAGGGAAGGAGAAATAATATTAAAACTGAACGTGTTTGAAGTTTAATCATGTTTCAAATGTTTGAAGGATAATTTGTCTTCGGAGATCATCATATTTACTTTAGTTTAACTTGCAAGTTACATAACCTAGGTTGTCCATCTTTTGGAGGTCCCAACACTTGTAAGTCATATTGTTTGAATTGTGTCTGTTATACACATCATTGAAGTCATAGTTTAGTTATTAAAAACAAGAAATTAGAGAAACATATACTTCATTGATAAATAAATTTGTACAAAGGATGGCCTCAACCATTACATAGAAAAAATAAAAAAAATCTAAACCATGAAGGCGGTGGCAGGGAGTTCGAGCTTCAGTAGTATGTGCTTCAACACCTGGGGCTTATTGTTCTAAAACTTCGTCCTCAAGAGTACCCTCTTGGTCAGCTTTCTTACCTTTCAGCTTCAACTACATCATCAGTTGGGGTCTAAGGCACCTCTTCCAAAAATTTTGCTTTCAGTTCAGAAGCATTTAGTTCTGGGTAAAGATATCTACTACTTCGACATAAGCAAATCTCCTCCAAAAGGAGTTGAAGCGCTGATACTCTTCTGTTGATGGAAATTGGCAATGTAGTCCTTCATCCTTATCTTCCTTTTGAGAACCAGTCCTAGTTTGCTCAGCCTCTTGCACATAGTGCCTTATTTGGGAACCCATTGGCATCCTTAAGCCTAGCGTTATCTAAGTTGGCTTTCTCCGAAGCTTCGGTTGTTAGCTTCCAATGATTGTTTGAAGTTTCAACTTTCTTTGTCAAAGAAGCCACTTTGCACTAAGGTTTATGGACCTCCCTCTTCAGAGCTTCGATCTCCGCTAAGGCAGAATCTAACTTATCTGCCTCTTCAGTTCATTGGCCCTCAGCTTTCATCTTTTTCATCTCTTCAGATGTAAACGTAATTCTGCTACCTCTCAGTCCAAAATTTGTAAAGATTGGCAGTGGCACCTTGGACTTTAGGTGGCAACATGTTCATCACTGCTAGGGTAATCTCATCATCTTTCGCTATCAAAAATCTCCTAGACTTTCCAGAGATCCTCGCTACTGGTGGCTTCTTTATGGCCTCAAAAGTCCGCCCTTCCTCTTTTGTAGCCTCTCCACTGGCCTCCTTAACTTTCTAGGCCTTCTTTGCATTGAACAAAGCCTGCATCAACTTCGGAGATGAGAAGGTATTCCCTAAAGCTGAGTAAGTGCTATGGGATAATTTTATTTTCTTACGAAGCTCCTCCATTTTCCCTTTGGCCTTAGCAATCCTTTGGGCACCTTCATCCTTACGTTTCTTAGCACGTTCCTTGCTGAGACGATCTAACTTTCCCGAACATGCTTAGCATTTCCAAAGTATGGATTTAAAGCCCTAGAGCTCAATGTGGAAGTAGCTCTCAAGACAGAGGCCATGTCAGGGATAGGGTACTTTTTTGTCCCAAAATTATCTGCAAGCAGCAAATATTATGTTAAAATCTATACTAAATACCGTGTATTTACACGGGGCTTCGGTATTTATCTTTCAAAGCCATCAATCTGAAGTTCAGGGAGAGCTTACTTTGATCAATTAAAGGTCGAAGCGGCGTGATCTTGGAGAGCGTCAGTAAATGTCTTCGATGACGTCCCACTTGGCCTAGAAGAGTTCGAAGTGAGTCCTTGAAACTACAAACCAAAAAGTGTAACATAAAATTATAAGCAAATGACAAGTCTTAAAAAGAGAAACTCACGGGCTTCGAAGTACTAGGTTGGCATACAAGCTAGGCCTTATCTTCCTCAACCATCTATTACTTACCCCTCATCAAAAATTATGATTCCTTTCACCCCTTGATGGAGGATGGCAAACTTGTTATGAAATGGGCATGGCCCCCCAAGGAGTCATATAGTACCATCCCTTAGACTTCCCTTTCCCAAAGTACCCAGAGTTGGAAAAGTATTTGTAGGACATGAAGGGACATATCCTTACGTCTCCTTCCAAAGGAAGCAAACCCCAACTAACTGGTTCCACCCATTTGACAATAGTTGGGTTGGAGCCAGCATATGTCTCAGCACCACCCTAAAAAATGGGTACAGAGGTAGACATATACATGCATTAAATAGATATTCACTAACTGCTACACATGCTGCCCTTGGATAATAGACACGTTTGTGGGCCTTAGGTCCTCGGAGTTCTATAGAATCCGGGATTCTATACTTCTCCCTAATTTCAACCAAATTTGCAGAAGTCATAGCAGAAGGGATTCTCGCAGCCTCCTACCCCACCTCGTAATCAATGAGACCCTCACTCATAGCCCAAAAACCTCGTCTAACCCCCAAGACATAGCATGTTCTCCAACCCCGGTGATGATTACCTTTTTACTGCTAGATCTAAACCCAAAAGCTATTGAAATCAAAAAAAGATGTAATGAATGGAGGATGAAAAAATAGAGAAATTACCTAAATAAAGAGAAGCTCTAAGAGCGTGGTATCGCCTGAGAACATAAACAACTGTAAAGTTTTTGAATGATAGAGAGATTTGAATATTTTTGTAAAGGTAAAAAACTAAAACAATGGCAGGTTTTTAGCTTTTATAAAAAAGGATACGAAGCACAACCATTGGATCAAGATCCACTTCATCTGAAGAGTCCATTTTAAACTCATCTGAGGTGTTGAATTCAAATAGATTTTGTTATTAACGCCTCATTGATGTATGTTTCTTACACACGCGACCCAACGCGTCGATCTCAAAGTGAAGTAGGGTGACCGTCATTGTGCATTCAATATATAATGGTTGTAAGTGTATTAGAAGTCGAAACGCTTCAGTTGTCTTTTCTTGATAATGTACAAAAACATTAAATCATTGGCACTATTATACTTTATTGTTAATTAAAATGGGGCCTCGACAGTTCAACATTTCCATGCTTCGGCTCATCAAACAAATTTCAGCTATTAATTGACCTTTAGCAATTCAAAACTACATAAGGATGAGACGACATACGAGAATCAGGTCCAATTTCGAACTCCAACTATGATATCAATATCTACACTTAAACTTAAGGGAATATTGTGTTGTCGAAAAGCTAACGATGACAGAAAAACCCGGCCCAAAGAAATTCCACTTAAGATAGAAGTCCAAGCATGAAATGAATGACCATACATGGTCTTGGGGGCTATTGTTAAGCTTCGTCATCAAGGCTCCCACGTGGCCTAAGGCATCCACGAGGATAGCAGTTGACCCACCGAAAGCCCATTTTGCTAAAGCCATGTGGCATCCCAAGTGGAGTGCAAAGAACCTACCAAAGTCCACTAAATCCAAAGCACCGAAGTTGGCCTTCACCGAAGTGGTTTCATGGAATAGACCTATCGGAGTGATGATACTTAACGAAGTAGAATATGAGGCTCTATCAGGACGGGTGATGACCCACATTTGAAAATCTTGAATTTATGAAATCCTTTTGAAATAATTAATTGGACTTTTGTAATGAAGAAAAAGGTCAAAGTCTTGTAGCATAGGTTATAGGGTAGCTACCCCACTTTTAGAACATTTAATATGCTACAAGCTATTGGAATCAAATTAATCCTAGGATAAGATGCTTCGGTTAAGAAAATGAGGCCACGTCTCCCCTCATCCAATGGTTACCATTTTACATGTAACACTATAAATATCCCCCTTTTGTGTCATTTGGGGGGTAATGCTAATATATCAACTACAAATTATATACTCTATTTCTTAGTTTGATCTTTTATTACTAAAGTTAGATGTTTGATTTTGATTTTTGGTTAAGTTTTTGTTGATCGTTTCTTATCGCGTAATTTAGCTCATATATCTCGCCAGCACCCGAACATATTTATTTTGTGTTATAAAACTTCTCCCACGTTCAAATTTGAGATATTATTGACTAATAATCCGTCTACATATGTTGGAATTAGCTTGTGTGGACACGAGTGAGTTTGAAATCTATTGTCCACGTCAACACTACAAAAAAGAGTCAACAAATTTAATAAAATCTAATTTTCCTACTTTTCTCAACATTTGATCAGACAAACATGGGATAATAGAAGTTTAAGCAAGTTTATCTGATTCAAATTTTTGCTCAACAATCATAGAATCAGGATAATTTTCATCAATAACTTCTAAAACATTCCCTTGAACAAGAACTCCTTTTATTTTTGTTGTCAAATGAAAAAAAAAAAACTCATTTTCCATTAAAAACTCTAGGTTTAAAATTAGCGATAGTCATATTTTCAAGAAAACACCAAGTTTTTCAAAGAAAATTTTCATAATACTTTTAAACAATTTTTACCAATACAAAAAATTATAACATAATTCATGATCAATTCAGTACCAATGGTAACAAACAAAGAATGCCACAATTAAAGTACAGTTTGGGTCGGTTCTCGATTCTAGACCAAGAACCGAATAACTAAATCTAAATATATTTTTTTATTGAGTTAATTAAATTATTTTAATTTTTTCTAAACAAATTAGCAAATTAATTAAACAAACCAGCAAACTCCATGCCTAGTTAGCCTAATCCAACCCAATTTCTAAATTCAAATTTTAATTTTTTGGTCCAATTATTAATTTTTTGTTAGCCCAACCTTTGGGCATTATCCTTCCCGTTTGGTCTTTCCATTCCAATTTCTTTTGGTAAGCAGTAAGTCCACTCCCATATAAATCCAAATCATTCAATAATTTTAATACCTACATCCTCATTCTCAAATCGATTTTGAAGCTCCTTCATTTCACCGGCGATAGCAACTACTGATTTTGGTACTTTTTTCATTTCTATTTGAGTTAAGACTCATATATTCTTATCATTTTGATCAGTTACTTGGTTATATTGATATTTCTTTTTGGGCTTTCAACTTCCATTCGCTTTTAATTTCACTTCTTTCAATTTGGTATTGAATGTTTATTTTGGTTCTTGTTGCATTGCAGTTGGTCACTGATTGATTTGGTTGTTTTTATGTTAATTGGGTTGGATTTTGATTTGGCTACTTTAAGAGTGTTGATATTTGATTGATGGATTGTGCAAGGGATGTTCTTGTCGTTCATGTATCTACGTTTGCTTCTGAGTAAGCATTTAATATTGGATGACACATTCTTGATCCATTTAGGAGTTCTTTAACTCCTAAAATATTTGAAGTCTTAATTTGTACACAAAACCGGTTAAGGGAAGATTCTAGACTCTTGAAAGTTTTCAAAGATAGATTTTGCATTGAAGAAACAAATTTCTATGAGAGCATTGAGACATGTAATAAATATATATTATTATTTTTTTATTAAATCCTATTAGTTGAACAATTTTTAGTTTATTTGTGTTTTTTCAATTATGCTTGT
>CAIGRL010252802.1:0-19609 GCA_903798325.1 Fraxinus xanthoxyloides
TCTTTCTTATTTAGAACATGATTTCTTTTTTCTTTCTTTTTCAAAATAGAATTTCTTCTCCTTTCTTGATTAGAATATAATTACTTATTTTTTTAGATTATGATTTTACTTTATTTATTTTTAGGATTTTAATTTAGTTTTCTTATATTAGTAAGATTAAATTTTTTTTCTATATATACAAATGCTTTGCATGCTTTTCAATTATCAATTAACTCAATTCAATACAATAAATTATTCCTTGCATAGTTTCTAGTTTTTTTAAACTTTATTCTTGTTTCAAGGCTTTGTTCCAACATGTATGTATCATTCCTTTTGAATGGTATGATATTCAAAGATATATGAGACTCGATATTTAAGCATGTACATAATATGTAACTAGCGATTTCACATAATGTAATTGTTATTGTTACGAGCCCTCTGAGCCTTCCACCTCATCCATCTAGTCCGTTCGCCACGTGGCAGCATGATCTAACAAACTGAATTACGGTGGCCTCCACCTTGTTCACTCAGTTCGTCCGCTATACGCTGGTGGACGAATTGAACTTGTATGGACGAACCGAATCCAATAGCCCGAACTGAAATGCTACTGCTCACTTTGTAGAACATCCGAACTCATCCACAGCACAAGAAGGATGCAAAGGCCCGCACTCCGCATTAAACACACCCTATATTCACTTCCCTACGCTTGCCAAGATCTTTTATGAGAAGATCTCCCTAAAATCAAGTCTTTAGACTGATTGATGGGACGTATGACAGACTCCAAACGATCAACTCACACTACTATGTTAGAAAACATTTGATACTTTCCAACCTATCAATGTACATATTGACACCTATGAAGGGATGATCTACCCGAGACTAAGTCACGTGTCCCTTCATCCAATGGATCTCCTTTCCCTTCCTCTTAGTATAAGTACTCCTTTATTAGGGTAAGAGGGGGGGGGGGCTTTTTTTTTCTTTTCTTAGCCTTAAAAAGAGTTCTTAACTCTCAAGGACCCCCCCCCACACACACACACACACTCTCTCTCTCTCTCAGCGACATTCATGTGATCACCTCATTGTCGGACATCACTTTTCTGTTACGAAATCACTAACTTGACCGTCGGAGTGCTCATAACTCCTTCTCCCTCCATCGGAAGAGGCAACGAGTGACTAACAGTGTGTTATCATACGCAAGGAGGAGCTTACGTGGAGTATTATTCTGTTGACCATGTATCGTGACCACTTTGGCAACGTTTGTAGGAAAGTTACTGTAACCACAAGTATCCCCATGAAAGAAAAATTTTATCGAAATATTTGGTTAATATCTCTCTTTGAAAAAAGGATTCGTTCTAGAAGAAAGAACAAGTGGAAGCCTAAGCTAGGTTTTCATTTTTTAGAAGAAGATGATCTGCAAAACTCTAAGCGCATGAGTTCCAGTAATAAATTAGTGAACCCAAGGAGAGTAATGAAGATTTCTGAAAAAGAGATCATCTGAAATAATGTCACACACTAGAGGCCCCATCATCAATATCATAAGGACGGAAGAAATACTGGGTGACCGACTACCGAAGTGGTTCGCATGGCTACTAACATGAGGGACATTGTAGCCCAAAACGTATTCATGTAAGAACTCCTCATACAGGTATAGAATCAAAGGGGCTTCCAAGCCCACCAAAATCCTCCAAAATCAGCTCGCGACCAACAAGCTGAAGCAGAGCTGAGCCAGAGGACCCATTCGAGTTGACAAAGAAAAGCTCCACTAGAAAAGGAACTGGGAGTAGACACTTCCAGCTACACTTTTCCCCCAGCTGATGATGACCAAGTGGGATGAGATAATTTTTCCCTAGATTATGAAGAACGGCCTCAAAGGTCTGCAAGTGTGTTTGATCGGATCAAACGAATGCCCATAAATAGGGATCAATCCACCCAACAGTCAGTTCACTCGTAATAACAAGCACAAAGCCAAGCTGCCCAGGCTCATCCACCTAAAATAGGCGAGAGAGGCAGAGCCTGGTGGATTGGGGAAACAGAGGTGGGGCATCACAGTAGTCACATCGTTACCTAACATATGGGAATGATTCTGATGGACTATGCCTATCCTATGAACTTGATGATGATGACAACCTCTCATTCTCAAAGGAGCTTCGTAGATTTCCAATGGCTCAAAAATTTGTCCCCCCATATATCCTAAGTATGAGAGAAAGGGTGACCTAGAGAAACATCTCAACAAGTACAAAACACAAATGAGTCTCTGAGGGACTTCTCCAACTCTAAAGTGTAGGGCTTTTCACTTAACATTTGGCGGTGCATCCGAAGTATGGTATGGTAGGTTAATGCCACTCAACATTTGGAGCTGGCCGGACCTCAAGAAAGCATTTTTAAACCAATATTTATGTATGAAAGAAGGAGAAAAGCCAATCCAGCGCCTCCAAGATATGAGGCAAGAAGCAGAAGAGACACTGAAAAGCTACCTCGCTTGTTTTACTGATGAAATAACATACCGAAAAAGTTACAAATAAAGAAGCCCTTTCAGCCCTAAAATGATGACTGAACATGAACACGCTGTTTTGGAGAGATGTTCGAAGTAAAAACCCTACCACATATGACGAGTTGGTAGAGATGATGAAAATTGAGGTTGTCAATGAAGAGATAATTGATCATCGCAACAGAGCGGCACAGGGGCTCCCACAGTCCCAAAGGTAGATGGGGCGTAGACCCACGTCACATTTGGTAAATCAACAGTAGACGCAAGCTGGGCATATCATCGTTCCCAGTTCGGGTTAGTTGTTGGCTATAGCAATTTTGAACGTTGTGCCTACATTAGCCTATAAAAATGTTGGACCCAAAGACAATGTTGGGGCTGGAATGCCCAGGAGACCCTCTAATCCTATGAATAGGGGGAGGGCCTAGAAGTAGGCCCTACAAAGAGGTACGAACGTACTTTACTTTCTACTGTTTCTATGGTCACGACATAAGTGAATGCCGGAGGCCCCTTGCGCCACTATAAGATACAACATCCGAAGTAGAAGAGACCACTCTCAGATGGTGCTATAAGGCCGAAATCACCTAGGAGAGGTGAGATGAGACGACACTCACCGTAGCATGGTGCTAACAACGACTGAGATAGGCTTAGGAGTAGACAGCGACCCAGGAGAGATCCCGTTACCGTAAATGAAAACCAACCAATTTGAAAAATTGACACGATCATTAGGGGACACACGTAGGAGGTAAGTCCAGAAATGCACAAAGGAATTACATCAGGGAGGCTAAAGACCCGCCATGGCTAGCTATATAGTAAATCGGTCCCAAAAAGTGAGGCCAGTAGAGCCCATCACATTCACTCAAGAACATGTGGTGGGCTACACTATCCCCACTGTGATGCACTAGTAGTGAGAGCCATCTTGGCTCGAAATGTACTAAAATGTATGTTGGTAGACAACAGGAGTTTAGTCAACATTCTGTTTGATTCCACTTAAGATAAGATGGTGGTAGACCACGAACTCACCCATAGACTTCTCCTTAGCATTGATTGATAGGAGATAGCATCATTCCAGAGGAAGGATTACACTAGCAGTTGAAATGGGGACCCCACCTCTGATAGCACACCACTTCATGGAATTTCTGGTGGCTGACCATCGGTATGTATACCACAGAGTACTAGGAAGGCCAGCCTTTGAGGAGTTATGGACTTTCACCTTCATCCATCACTCATATATGAAATTCCTTAACAACAGAGGAATATCCACCGTCCGAGGTGATCAGATGGGCTCAAGGGAGTGCTATCTCAACTCCTTGACGAAGGCTGAACCCCGGGGAGTTAACATGGTGCTCAGTGATGTTGAAATGACCAACATCCTTGAAGAATGGGAAGTCCCTATATAAAGAGAAGATGTTAAAATGGCATAAGCTTTTGTGAATGACTGACCTGAGAAGGAAATCATGGACAAACTAGATCCTCGAATCATTGAATTTGAATCACAAACTACTCCAACGAGAGAACTGGAAGCTATCCATTAGATCCCTAAGATGCCTCTAAGGTCTTGCAAGTAGAAAAGGATTTGGGCATCTTTGTATGGAAAAATGAGGACATTATTGGAATATACCCAGGGATCAGTTGCCACCATTTATGAATTGATCGAAGCCAAAACTAGCACATGCAGAAGATGGGAACACTAAATACGAAGTGGAGAAACTCATTAGCAATAGCTTCATCAAGGAAGCCAGTTATCCAAAATGGATATCAAATCATATGCTTGTGAAGAAACACAATGGCAAGTGGAGGGTGTGCATTGACTTCTCTTACCTCAATCAGGCCTGCCCAAAGGACAGTTTTCCATTTCCTCAAATAAACCAATTAGTAGAGTCAACCGCTAGGTCCTAGCTACTAAGTTTCAGGACACTTATTCGGGTTATAATCAAATCCTCATGTACCTGAAAGATGAGGACATCACTTCTTTTATCATGGATAGGGGACTATATTGTTATAAGTATGCCTTTTTGGCTGAAGAATGCTGAAGCCACTTATCAAAGGATGGTAAAAAAGATGTTTGCTGATCAGCTCGATAAAACAATGGAAGTTTATATTGACGACATGGTTGTGAAGAGCCTCCAAGCAAAGGACCATGTAAAGCATTTAGATGAGGCCTTCCAGATTCTGAGAAGATATATAATAAGGCTAAATCCTCTCAAGTGTGCATTTGTTGTAGCATTCGGTAAGTTCCTTGGGTACATTATAAATCAGAGAGGGATTGAAGTGAATCCCGAGAAGATTAACGTGTTGATCGAAATGAGGTCACCTCAAAAGCCTAAGAAGGTGCAACGACTTACTGGCACAGTGGCCGCACTTAAACGATTCATATCCAATGCCACAAAGAAGCACCTTTCCTTCTTTAAGATTTTCAAGGGATGAAAGTGGTTCCAACGGACACCATAATGTGAGGAGGCATTCCAGGTACCGAAAAGTTACATTGGACAAGGTCACCTCCTATCCAAGCCCAAAGAAGACGAATCTTTGTTGCTTTACCTAGCTATCTTCGATGACGTTATTAGTTCAGTTCTTATAAGAGAAGAAGAGGCACATCAATTGCTCGTTTACTACATGAGCAAAGCCTTATCACCGACATATGTGCATTATCCGGGTATGAAGAAGCTTACCCTCTCCTTGATAACAATATCTCGAAGGTTGATGCCTTACTTTTAGGCCCACAACATTCATGTAGCGACAAACTGCCCACTAAAACAAGTCCTTCAGAAGCCAGTGCTTCAGGAAGACTATTGAAATGGGCAGCCGAACTCAGTAAATTTGATATAATGTATAAGATAAAGGGCTACAGTTAAGGGGTCAGACCCTAGCTGACTTTGTGGCTAAATTTGCTAAAGCTTTCGAAACAGAAGTGAGTATGGAACCGGTGGAACCTCCCACCTGGAACCTCTTTGTTGATGGACTGGCTCAGGAGTGGGGGTACTCTTAGAGAGCCCTGAGGGCCATAAGCTTAACTGTGTAGTGAGACTTGAATTTAAAGATCCAATAATGTAGCTAAATATGAAGCGCTCCTAGCCGGCCTTTGTCTAAGGAATTGCAAGTGAAGAGGTTGACCATCAACAACGATTCACAACTAGTGGTAAACTAGGTCAATGGTAGTTTTGTGGCTCTAGACAAGTGCCACACTTTGAGAATTCCTACGCCGACGCTCTGTCGAAGTTGGCTAGCAGTAAGGATCTCAAACTCCTTAAAGTGGTTCCCACAGAACATTTTGCTTAGCCTTCAATTATAAGGGATGAAGAAGTGATATAGATTGAAGATGTCCCAGTGTGGATGCAACCATTATTTATTTTCTCAAAGAACAGACCACACCGAGAAATGAAGTCAAAGCCCATTGACTTCGAAGAAGGGTTGCCCACTTCATCATGCAGGATGATGTATTATACAAGCGATGTTTCTCATCTCCTCCTTAGGTGCACAGGAGGCGAAGATGCGAAATATATCCTATGGAAAATCCATGAGGGAGTTTGTGGCAACCACCCTCCACTGGAACATAAGGTACTTAAATAAGGATATTATTGGCCCACCTTGAAAAGGGACTCAATACAATTTACGCGTTAATGCGATAAGTGTCAACATTTCTTCAATGTGCAAAGACGACCCTCACAAGAACTCACAGTTGTATCAAGCCCTTGACCATTTGCTAAGTGGAGAATTGATTTCATAAGCCCATTGCCCATGGAAAGGGAAAATTCATGCTTCGACATTGTAGCAATTGATATTTCATGAAATGGATCGAAGCGGAACCTTTGGCTAAGGTAACCGAAGAGAACACTTCCAAGTTCCTTTGGAAGGATATCATATGCAGGTTCAGCATCCTCCATTCTATTGTTTCAGATAGTGGAAAGTAGTTCGACAACAAGAAGATCAGAGATTTGTGCAATGAGCTCGAAATTAACAAGCATTTCTCAACACCTCATCACCCCCAAGCAAATGGGAAGGTTGAAGTCGTCAACAAAACCAACAAACTCGCTCTAAAGAGAAAGCTGGACACTTCAAAAGGGGTGTGGGTTGATAAACTCCCCGAAGTCCTTTGGGCCATACGGACAACCAACGTGACTACAACCAGGAAGACTCCATTCTCCATGACTTACATGGCTGAGACCATGAGCCAAGGAGAAGTTGGAGTACCTTCACCCCGTCGCATCCATTTCAATGAGGTGACCAATGATGAACTAAAAAAGTTTGAGCTTGAATTCCTTAAGGAGAAGGGGGATGACTCCTGAGTCTAGCTCGCCTCTTACCAGCGCAAAGTGATGTGTTACTACAATGCCAGGTGAAGAAAAAAGGTTTTTCACATTGGCGATTTAGTACTCTAGAATGTTTTTCCATCCTCAAAGGAACTAAGAACA
The DNA here is from genome assembly GCA_903798325.1 of Fraxinus xanthoxyloides. Classification (NCBI taxonomy): domain Eukaryota; kingdom Viridiplantae; phylum Streptophyta; class Magnoliopsida; order Lamiales; family Oleaceae; genus Fraxinus; species Fraxinus xanthoxyloides. The sequence goes on from CAIGRL010252802.1 coordinate 6,877, forward strand.
AGAACATTAGGTCCAAATTGGGAAGGCCCTTATCGCATTATGGAAGAAGTTCAACTTGGCACATATAAGATTGAAAACTTGGAAGGAAAAATGATGCCTCATCCTTGAATATTGAAAACCTGAGGAAGTATTATCAATAGAGAAGTAATGAAGGCCTGGTCGTGTAAATATTTTTGTCAATGTAATGAATCAGTTTCCATTTCATCATTTTTTTATGAATAAACGCCCTTTCCAAGGTACATGACACCCCCATGGGGTCACCTTAACCAAGGATATCCATTTCGATAGGAGAGGTATGTGATACCCCTATAGAAGGCCTCAACAACCCTTCGAAAATGATGATTTCCATGCCAAAAAATGCCATTTCCAAGGTATGTAATGCCCACATCGGGCAACCTCAACCAAGGATGTCTATTTCGGTAGGAGAAGCGTGTGATACCCCTATAGGGGTTGCTCATCAATCCCTCGAAAATGATACTTTTTGTAGCGGAAAATGCCCTTAGCCGATGTGCATGACACCCCTGCGAGGCCAACTCTGTAAAAGAAGACCACTTCATGTGCCTCTATGAAGTGTTTAAGTGAAGTGTTTACATTTAGATCCCATTTGAGTTATTCATTTTGGTGCAAATGTTTGCACTGATTCTGCTTACTAGGCGAAGCGACTAAGCGAAGTGTTAACACTTGGATCCCATTTAATTTATTCATTTTGGAAAAGTGTTTATACTTATTCTATTTACAAGGCAAAGCGACTAAGCAAAGTGTCAACACTTGAATCTCATTTGATTTATTCATTTTGGTGAAGTGTTTATACTATTCTATTTACAAGGCGAGCGACTAAGCGAAGTGTTAACACTTGGATCCCATTTGATTTATTCATTTGGTGAAGTGTTTACACTCAATCTATTTACTAGGACAAGTGACTCAACGAAGTGTTAACACTTGGATCCCATTCGATTTATTCATTTTGGTGAAGCGTTTACTTTGTTGAAATGTTTAATTGAAGTGCTTACACTTGAATATTGTTTAATTTGTCCAATCTAAGTGAAGTTCAATTACGCAATAAGAAATAGCATAGTCAAGGGTTTCATTATAAATTTGTCAGGGCCGAAGCCATTACAACGAAGAAGAAAGAAAAAGAAAAGCTAAGGATCTACATATACAATTGCCCCAGCCCCCACTTCTTCTTCAGGAGCTTTCTCAGCCTCGATGTCAAGCTGACCCCCAGAAGTACTACCAAACTCTTCTTCCAAAAACCTTATGTCCTACTCTGGATGAACCTCCCTAAAGTGAGACATCATCTCCTGGGCACTCCATGAAGCCTTACAGTTGGTAAAGTCATCGTACTCCTTCGTTTGGTCAAAGTTGTCAATGTAATTCTGAACTGCCACTTTACCCACTGTCTTCACTTCCGCCCTTAAAAATTCGATCTCTTCCTTTTGGGCCTCAGTTAATATCCTAAGTTTAGCCTTGTCCTTGTAGGCCTGCTCCAATGCCTTGGATACCATCTACTGGTGTTCGTTGGACTGATCGAACCTTTTCATCAGAGCCGCCACTTGAGAAATGGATTCATGTAATTCATCTTGAGTTGGTTAATCTAAATTTGAGTAGCATCCAACTTTAGTTCAGCCTCAGTCCTCTTCACCTTGGACTTCTCTGTCTCTTTCCTCGTTTTCTTCCTCTTCTATCCTTTACTCCAATTCTTCATTTCTTTTACAAAGGCCTCGGACTATTCCTCCACTGTCGTGCCAATACTTAAAGCTCGACCTATGTAGGTATTGTTGGCAGCTAGAAGGTCTTCCACTTCACAGGAGATAATGTGGTCTTGCAGTCCCTGGTCCATTACATATTAAAAACTCGGGTGACAGAAGCGGTTTCAGGAGGCAGAATTTCCAATACTGCCTCAGGAAGGTCGTCTTCCTTGCTCTCACAAAAATTGGTCACTTTGTTCCGAGAAGGGCTGGCGAACTTCTTCAACCTCTTCCGAGGTAGTTCTCGGGTGTGGGTCGCGGGACTAGGCACTGCAGTCTTTGGTACAGCTGGCAAAGGAGCTTTAGAAGGGGTCTTTATGATCACCCCAGTAGGAATGAAAGGAGGAAGGGGCTTGGCCACCGTAGAAGTAGAAGAGGACACCCCTGATGGGCCTGACTTTTTCCTTTCTATTAAGGAGATACCTTTTTTCCACTTCGTCATCTTCATTGGGCAGTTGACCCTTGCTCAATTTATTCATTTTTTAGCCTACTTCTTGTAAGCAGCCGAACTAGTTCTTAACAATTTTGCTTCCGTCACACTTCGACGGATGGTGGCGAAGTTAGGCCTCAATAGCTTCTTCTGCAAAAAGTTATCAGGGAAAGGAAAAAAATTGTAAGAATATTCACAAGTGAGCATCTAGCCAAACTGAAGGCACACATAAAGGTCACCTTGAGATCCCATTAGTCCGTGGAGAGTGAAATGAGTGTTCTTATCGATCAGCTCGTTTTAGCTCTGGTCTTTAAGTGGTTGCAGATAGATATGGCTGGTGATGTCCCGCTCCTTATCATAGATTTCACACCTCGACAGAGAGCCCGCAAACAAAGAAAATACTAAGCAATAAAAAACGATTCCAAGTAAAAATAGCTAGGAAAGGTAACTTGCTGGCTGTAGAGTAAGAGGTAGGGACGGTAAGAGGAGCCATGGGGTCATTCTCCATGGAGTCCCATCTCCTAGCTACCCATAGCCACGACCTCATCTACTTCTTCACCACAAAGGACATGCCCACCACAAATGGGGAGTGGGATCCCTGGGGGTTCAGGTAGTACCACCCCTTACTCTTTTCTTCCCGTCTACACTTTTGGGAAAGTAAATGGAGTGGAAGATACTAAAGGGCATGTCAACGTCCATGCTGACCTGACGACATAACATCCACGACCCAACCATCTGCGCCCAGGAGTTCGAATGGAGTTGGGCTAGAGCCAGCCCATAGGAACGAAGAACTAATCTAAAGAAGGATGAAAAGGAAGTCTGAGACTTGCCCTCAATAGGTTCTCGCTTATGGACACACACCTCGACATTGGGTAGCATGCCTTCTTGCTGGGGTCAAGTATTATCAGTTCTATATTATCAAGGATCCTAAGACCTATCTACACTTGGCCAAAATTTATGGGGTAATGCTGGAAGGGTAATCTGAGGCCCCTCATTTTATCGAAGTGTCTACGGGAGGGGGCGGAAGTCCCCAGATATTATCGTCCGACCTGATGACCCTAACTAGTTCGTCTAAAGTGAAGGCTATGGGTCCTCTAATGGCAGAAGTCCCCACACTTCGCTTCTCCTCACTTGTGGATGAATTCCTAGACCTCTCAATGGCCATTTGTTCGAATTTCGAAAGCCAAAAAAGAAGAACGGAGAAAAGAAGGGAAAAATTTACCTAAAGAAGTATGGAAAGGGAAGGATAATCGCCGGAGTTTCAAAGTCTTGGTCATCGAAGAAATGTAAAGCAAAAGGAGAACATGGAAAACGTTTAGAGAAATCAGATAAATTTTGCAAAGTAAAACTGTGAAATGAGGGGGTTTGGCTTTGTATAGGTGTTGCCAATTCATCCTAGCTGTTAGATTGTTACTAATCATATCTTTGCCGTTTAAACTTATAGTACATCATCACTGTTAATCCCAAAGGTCACATAAGCCAATGGTCCTGATGAAGCAGTGTGCTTCACCCTCCTGCCTAAACGCGTCGCCTTGAACTTGTCTAATCGTCGCCATGATTACCATTTATTATCTAGAACGCGTGCCTTGGAAGCAAGCGACACCCTCATGAAACATTGGGAAGACGCGAAAGTTTCAAATTATTAGCACACAACCCTAAGTTGTCTAATCAACAAAGACTTCGCCTCAGCAACAACTTTTCCCAAAGTTGCCAACACTCAACGCTTGCTTGCCTCTGCAACGCTTCGGCCTTCAGCAAGGACTTCGCCTCTACAACAACCTTCCCAAAGTTGCCAACACACAACGCTTCCTCCTTCAGCAAGGACTTCGCATTTGCAACAAATTTTCCCAAAGTTGCCAACACTCGACGCCTCATCCTTCAGCAAAGGATTTCGTCAACTCTCAATGCTTCGTCCTTCATCAAGGACTTCGCCTCTGCAACAACTTTTCCTAAAGTTACCAAACACTCGACGCTTCGTCCTTCAACAGAGGATTTCACCAACACCAACACTTCATCCCGTCCTTCAGCAAGGACCTCGCATCTGCAACAACTTTTCCCAAAGTTTCCAACACTTGATGCTTCATTCTTCAACAAAAGACTTCGTCAACAATCAACGCTTCGTCCTTCAACAAGGACTTCGCCTCTGCAATGACATTTCTCAAAGTCACCAACACCTAACGCTTCGTCCTATAGCCACATTGAAGTCCACGCATTATATAATTATCCATACACGGACTTAAGGGATTGTTGTTACTGACCCTTATGAGCCCTCCACCTCATCCATCCAATTCATTAAACATGATCTGATGAACTGAATTAAGGTGGCCTCCACCTTGTTCACTCAGTTCATCTGCCACATGTGCTCGAAAAGATTCCGTGCTGCCACATGGCGGACGAACCGAACTCGTATGGACGAACCGAATCCATTAGCCGAACTGAAATGCTACTGCTCACTTTGTAGAAGATCCGAACTCATTCGCCGCACACGACGTAAGCAAAGGCCCGCACTCTGTATTCACCAGACCCCATATTCACTTCCCCCACGCCTGCCAAGATCTTTTATGAGAAGATCTCTCCAAAATCAAGTCCTTAGCCTGATTGATAGGACATGTGGCGGACTCCAAACGGTTAACTCAAACAGCTATGTCAGAAAATATTTAACATCTGCCAACTTATGGATGGACAGATTGACGCTTATGAAGGGATGATCTATCAAGGATACAAAGTCACGTGTCCCTACATCCAACGGTTCTCCTCTCCCTTCTTCTTCGTATAAGTACTCCCTCATTAAGGTATGAGGGGGATGTTTTTTTCCTCTTTGATTCTTAGCCTTAAAAGGAGTACTCCCACACACTTGCACACACACTCAGCCATGTTTTGGTGATCACTTCACCGTCGGATATCACTTTCTGGTTACGAAATCACTAACTTGACCGTTAGAATGCTCGCGACCGCTTTCCCCTCCACCGGAAAAGGCCACGAGTGGCTAACAGTGTGTTACCGTGCGCAGTGAGGAGCTTACGTTGAGTATTATTCTGTTAGCCATGTGTCGTGACCATTTTTCGAGGTCAAAAGTTATATCGTTTATATTTTTCACAAAATTGTTAATTGTGACATGTAAAACTGTGACTTTTGTATTAATGTAACATGAAAATTGTGGTTTGATAACATACATGACGTGTAAAAATAAAATACGAAAATTATGATATCTATAGTTTATGCATGTGACCTTCGGGACTTTTTACAATGACTGAAGACAGAATAAATGTTTCTTCCCAAGCATGTTTTCTATATTTTTCTCTTCAACTTATTCGATTATCTTATATTCAATTGTTGAGCGAACTTAATAATTACTAATGTACTTTTTTGTATTGCACTTAGTTTAGTTAATTGGATTTATTAATACTAGTGGCCAATTAGTACTAGGGTCAGTTAATTTTAAGCAGAGTTGTATTTGAGTTATTCATCTTCAATTTGGTGCAATCAAATCACTCAACTTCGATTTTGTTGCAAATTCGATCACCCATCTTGAATTTGGTATAATCAAGCCATCCAACTTCGATTTGCTTGAAATCTGCTCATTATATCCATTTTCCACCCATTTAACTAACCTAATATGCTAATTAAATGTTAAAACTAAGAGATGGCTTAGGTATATGTTTATATCACACAAGAATTCATATCAACCATCTTAAAAGATAAATAAATAAAAGTGGTATGAACAAAAACACATTTTTACATGGCATCTATCAATATGATTTAATGTCCAAGTCAATGTATTACCTTATGCAAGTTAAATTGATGATAATGGAAAAAGAAATTAGATTTGCAAGCAAATTACAATTAGTTGACATGATCGCACTAAATTGAAGACGATTGAGTTCGATGTTACTCCGTTCAAAATTAAATTATGCAAATTATTTAACTCTATTACAAGAAATAAGACAAAGTTCAAGAATTCAAGTATGCTCCAACGAAATAAATCATTTTCACATACCTATCAATATTTAACAGGCCTTAAATTAATATATGACCACCAAAATATGGACCTCATAAAAATGGGATCATACTACAAAAAAATTATGATTCGAGAATCCTATAAAATTCCACCAACCAAAATCGCCCACGTGTTTTCAGCTCGGAGGTATTTTTTAGCAACGACGGATACGGACGCGGTCCCAACGGTCATAATGGACACGTGTCACCTATGACGTCAGTACAAATAAGAACGTTAGTTGATCTTTGAGCAATTGCATAAAATCTTCGCCTTCTTCTCTCCTCTCCCTGAGGAGAGAGAAACTAAGTAACTCTCTCCGTTCGCGATTTCAAATCAATCGATATCCACCGACCCGCCGGAGGTACATGAATCGATTCTTTTCCCGTTTCGTTTTTGTGAATTTTTCCACTTTCTGATATATAATTGTTTAGGTTAATCAATTTTGGATCTGATCATACTCAAATGAAGATGAAGTGGCGGGGCAAAATGCAGAGAGTTTGGATCAAAGTCTCTTACCGTCTTGGTTATCGCGAAAATGGTTCTCTTTTTCAATTTTTGTTACAGTTTACTTTTCATTTCATCGCCTCGGAATTAATTTGTTGGTCTCTTCCCCCCGGTTTTTTTTTTGGCTTTGTTTTGTTTTCCTTATAATTTGATCCATAGAAGATATGCTTACACTGTATAGCTTATGATTTATTTTTATTAAGCTGTACGAATGTTAGTTTATTCCAAATACTGTAATTAATCATGAGCATCTCATTTTAGAACCCTAATCATTTTTAAGGCACTTATAAATTAATTTGTTAAGTAGTCAATCCAAATAGATTAAGTTAATGTAATTGCGGAGGAAGGCTGAATTTGATGGAATGACATGTATTTTGATATATATCACTCATTCAAATTCTCTATGAAGTAATTGGCAGTTAAATATCAATACGAAGAGCGATTCCCGTCATATTTTTTCATATATTTGGGTAGATCTTTGAGAAATTTTGACATTAGACAAACAATAGCATACTGAACAAATCTATGTTGATTTCGATGAATAACCCAGTGAAATCACTTCAGGGCTAGTAAAGCTCCACCAAGATGTTAGGACGTGTGAGTATGAGGATGTCCACATACTGTGGGATATGCTGAAGAGAAATGAGACAGATTTCAATAGAAGGAAGAAGGGGTACTTTTGGGACATCATTCGATGGGCTCCATTTTCTTGTCGTGGTGCTTCTTCTCTTTGATACTCATTTTCAAATTCTCAAAATCAGACTATTATTACTTGTGTTAAGGTGAAGCCCTGAATATCATATGCTGCTGTTTATTATGTAAATCAGTATATATTATTTTCTTTTGTTTATTTAATGTCAAATGTATGGTGGAGCATTTGCCACTCTTACCGAATGCTTCTTCACATGTATGTTGAATACAACCTCTTATTGGGAGTTGACATGCTTTATCAATAAAATGGTGTGAAAAACTTTTTGATACTTGTAAATAGATTGTATGTATGTTTTTAAAAACATTCTACATTGATTTTTATTTTGAAGTGCGTTTCATTTTTTTATTTTTATTTTTTTTAATGGTTATTGTCGTGATTTGGAATTGTAGATACAAATTTTTTGTGTTCTTATTATCTAGGACCAAGCCCCATATCTCTCTTTCTCCACCCCCACCTATCAAGAATTTGATGCTTTGATTGGTTAAGAGCTCCAACCACAACTTTGAAGTAGCTCTCCTCCACGCCTCATTCCAAAGGGAATCTCAAAGTGGCTCCATTTCATTATATTCCGTCAATACAGAAGCCTTTGACAATTTTTTTCAATCTTCAAATTCAGGAGGTCAATTTCTTGTGCAAACATCTTACAAGAAATAAGTTTCCACCTTCTTCTTTGTTTCGAAAATGCATTTGGTGACGTGTTGAACGAGTTGGCATAATCGGCCTATTGTGTTAGCCTAGTTGTCAATATGATTCGTCTTTCACCGTGTTTGGAAAATAATATCCTATATCATCTCAACATTCCTATGTACTATGAATAACTTCAGCTATATCATATGGTTGTGATGATATCATTGAAGCATAGATATAATAAAGTAATACACAGTTACAAATAAATCATCATAAACATTTATAGGAACTACACACCTTTTCTAATGAGGCTTTAAAGCATCGACCACGTAGCAGCCAGTAACAAGCCTAATTATGCCCAAACTCCACATTACTATCCTACTTGGTCTAGTCAAGGTCATATACTAAGGTAGCCGAAGTAAAGTGATTTGTCACTCTAGTCGAGGCGCCATATATAGGTCGACCCTCCATGGTCTAGGCATGGTACTATAGCCTGTTGTAGAATAAATTCAAGGCAGTTATCCTTGTAACGAAGAGAAGACATCTTCCACTTTATTTCAAGAGATCTTTCGTACAATATCTTTTTATGACTTATTGATGTGACATTTGCAGCAGACACTTCATAGTCAACTTGTCGTTTCTTTTTAGAGGTCAATTCGAGGTTACTTGATGAGGGCAAGGAAGATAATGGAAAAGGAAAATTTTATAGATATGTCAAATTCGACTTCACAAAGTTGAGGATCAAAGAGAAATAGATTACTTCTATTCTCCAATTCAATTATCAATCAAAATGATTAAATATTCAAGTCTGTCTGTCCTTTCTATCATCATACAAGGTACTTATAGGCTAACATGATGTATCTAAATACATGAATGGACGCATAAAATTAAAAACTAAAAACCCTTCAACTTTCCAATCCTAAGGTGTCACTTTGAACCTTCATAACTCCTAATTTACTTTGAATATGACCATGAATAATAACTTGTTGAAAAGATAAATGAATCTAGTTGTCAATGCCTCTAACCATGAATTGGAAATTTCTAGATAAAGTTATGCTATAGACACTGGACACTGCTAAGTTCCACGAATTTCCAGCACGACATCATCCTCCCCAGGTGGGAAAGAACTCGTCGCTGAGTTCAGATCATTAACTCCATTGTAAGGGGTTAAATCATGAACATTGCATGTGGGATGAGTGTGTATGTTTAACTGGGAGCTCAACCTTGTAGGCATTATCGTTTATCTTTTTCAAAAATTGACATGGACAAATCTTCTCGTTGTATGTACCTGCAGTAAACCTTTCCTTCTTTAAATACACCCAAACAAGATAATTTTCTTTGAAAACTTGGATTCTTCGATGGGCATCTGCAGCATCTTTGTAAGACTTGTTACTTTCTTGAAAAATTCTTTTTTACTACTTCATAAATCCTTGCCATATTTGCCGTGAAATCATCAACCGTCTTGCTAGATATTGGAATTTTAGCAATGTCAAGATAATGATTAGGATTGCGCCCCCATAAACAATTTCAAATGGACCTTTTTCCTATAGAGTGATGTATAATAGAATTATAAACAAATTCAGCTCTAGAAATCATAATATCACATTGCATTGGCCTTTTGGAAGCTAAACTTCAAAGCAAATTTTCCAATGTGTTGTTGATAACCTCAGTTTGTTCGTTTGTTTCCGAATGATAATCACTACTATAAAGCAAATTAGTGTCCAATCTATTCCTCAGGCTCCTCCAAAAATGGCTAAGGAACTTTGTATAACGATCTGAAGTAATTGTCTTGGGAAAACCATGAAATTCTTCTTTAAAATAAAGATTAGCAATGTATGAGGCATCTATAGTCATTTTGCATGGGACAAAATGTGCCATCTTGGAAAAATGATCAACCACAACAAAAACAGAATCAATACCTCCTTGTGCCTTTGGCAATCCAACAACAAAATCCATGCTTACGCCTTCCCAAGGAGCATATGAAATAGGCAATGGAGTGTAAGCACCAGAATATTGACTTTGGCCCTTGCAAGGTGCACTAGATAGCCTTTCCTTGATAATTTAAAGCTTTTCTCTATATCTGAGTCCATATAAATTCTCCTTTCTTCAAGCAATCTGTCAATGGTGCTGGAATAGTTCTGAAGTTTCTAATGAATCGGCGGTAAAATGAAGCCAACCCATGGAAGCTTCATGCTTCATGTAGATTTTTGGGAGCAGGTCGTTCTTGGGCGACTTTATCTTATCTTCATCCACCATAACACCAGAAGGGGTTAAAACATAACCTAGAAAAACTAGAAGGCTGGTTATGAAAGAACACATTTTGAGATTTATATAAAGTTTTACTTGTCTCAAACTCACTAGAACAAATATCAAGTGTTCAATGTGATCCTATGGATTTCGGCTATAAACAAGGATATTGATAAGTGTATTTTATACACTTATTTATAGTCCTAAAATATCGATATTTGGTAGTTTTTTTTGAAAAAAATGACATTTCTCCCAATTTAGAACTAAGCTCTTCTCCTCGCAACGTTGCAATACCAAGGAGAGATTGTGAAGATAGTTGTCAAAAGAAGTACCAAATACAAAAAAAATCGTCCATAAATACCTCCATTATGTCCTCTACCATGTCTGCAAAAATCGCCATCATGCACATTTGAAAAGTAGCTGGTACATAGCATAACCTGAATGACATTCGTTTGTAGGCAAAAGTCCCATAAAGGCAGGTGAATGTTGTCTTTTCCTGATTTTCTGGTGCTATTGCAATCTGGTTGTAGCCCAAGTAACCATCAAGAAAACAATATTGGGAGTAGCCTGCTAATCTGTCCAGCATTTGGTCGATGAAAGGTAGTGGAAAATGATCTTTCCTAGTAGCTTTGTTCAACTTCCTGTAATCAATACATACCCTCCAGCCAGTTACTGTTCTTGTAGGAATTAGTTCATTGTTGTCATTCTTGATCATCGTTATTCCGCATTTCTTTGTCACCACTTGTACTGGGCTAACCCATTCACTATCTAAGATGGCAAATATAATCCCTGGCTTTAGTAACTTCAGTTTTTCTGCTCGAACCACCTCTTTCATTGTTGGGTTTAGTCTTCTTTAATGTTCAATAGATGGCTTATAAGAGTCCTCCTTGAGGATTTTATGCATGCAAATCGTAGGGTTTATACCTTTGATATCTGCTATTGACCAACCCAACGCCGTCCTATGTTTTCTCAATACTCTTAACAACCTGTCTTCTTCATCTGTGGTGAGTGAGGATGAAATTATCACTGGAGATGTAGAATTTTCCTCTAGAAATAAACATCGAAGGTGATCTAGTAGCTGCTTCAACTCAACATTACTGTCTTCATTACCCTTGTTATCACTTGACTCCATTGACTGTTGAATATCTTTGTTCTATTATGGATCATCTTCAGTTTGCGAAGACTCAATAGCCAATATGCTATCTACTAAGTCTTTATTACATGTGTAATCTCAAGAGGTGTTAATGTCCTCCCTTGTTACACTAAAGATCATACAATGCTCCAAAGGGTGTTGAATGAATAATTTCTCTTCTATCATTTCAGATACGATGAAGTCAATTCTATTACAAATGTTGGCATCATCTGGAAACTTCATTGCTTGGTAGATATTGAACATCACTTCTTCATCATTCACTCTCCATGTCGACTAACCTCCTTGTACATCAATCAAGGCCCTTCCCATTGCTAGAAATGGCCTACCCAAAATCAAAGGAATTTCCTTATCCTCCTCCATGTCCAACACAACAAAGTCAGCTAGGAAGATAAATTTGTTAACTTTAACCAAAACATCTTCAATGATACCTCGTGGATATGTGAGTGATCGATCGGCTGGCCGTAGGGTCATTGTTTTTGATTTTACTTCCCTAAGTCCCAAGTTTTTGAAAACTGATAAGGGCATCAGGTTGATGCTTGCTCCAAGATCACAGAGTGCTTTTTCAAAAGAAGATCCTCCAATGGTGCAAGGAATAGTGAAATTGCTCAGATCTTTTTTCTTTTGAGGTAATTTCTTCTGAAGAATAGCACTGCATTCCTCTGTCAATTTCATTGTTTCATACTCTTCCAGCTTCCTCTTCTTTGACATTACCTCATTCATGAATTTGACATAGTTCGACATCTGTTACAAAGCATATGCAAAAGGAATATTTATATAAATTTTCTTAAAATTTTCTAAAAATTTAGCAAATTATGCAACAGATTTCTTTTTTTGAAAACACTGTGGAAAAGGAAGTGGGGTTTGATGATCAGTGGGTTATCAGGGGATGATATGGAGTAAAGCTTATGAGCCTTCTGTATCTCTTCAGCCTTTTGTTCTGTTGCTACTTGTTCTTCCTCTCTATCAGGTGTAAGATTTGTTACTTTTTCGAGCTTATTTTCTCCAATTTACTTCCCACCCCTCAGTGAAATGGCCTTACAATGCTCTTTTGGGTTGATTTCTGTATTACTTGGAAACATTCCATGTTGTTAGGACTTCATTGTTGTCGCCAACTGCCCAATCTGAACCTCTAGAATCTTTATTCTAGGTCCCATGTTCGTCACATGTGTTTCAATGTTGTCCAAATGAATTTCATCCTTTTTGAATGGAGATCTTGTCTCTGAAATGAACATTTCAAGGATGTCCTCCAAGGATGACTTCCCTTCAGAATTTAAAGTGTTGAACCCAGGTAGAGGTTGGAGTGTGTTCCTGTTAT
>CAIGRL010252847.1:0-12329 GCA_903798325.1 Fraxinus xanthoxyloides
AAGACAGAGCACTAATCAAGTTAACTCAAGACTTAAAAAAATGTGATAGATTCCATTTTCCAATGTGTATGTTTCCCTATTTGTAAATGTAGTGTTTGGTGAATGGCATTCACACATATCGCAAAGCATTCACTAAGTGAAATTTACGGTTTTTTTCTCGAACTTCGTGTTCAAGCTTTCGTTGAAAGAAGCATCTTCTTATTTTGTAATGTTTCTTGAAGTTAATTAATCTAAATTGGTATTAACATTTTTAGGGGCATGGATTTAATTAATTGTAACATTTCTTTTATTTCTGTTCAGTTGTATTTACGATTTTGATCATTTATTGGATTTGAAAAAGAATAGAAAAAGAGGGAGAACATTACAGGGAAAGAGAGAGAGCAAGTAAACTGATTTGAATTGCTTTGTACACATAAGAACATTACAGTGCAAAATTCCAGTCTAATTGAGAACATTACAGTGCAAAATACGATAAATGGTAGTTGACTGCAATTGATAGTAGCAGTCACAAAAAAACAAAAAAATGTAATTGCAGCTGGCGACTTCCAAAATGTAAGAGAAACAAAAAAAAACTCTCATTTGCCACCAGCACCTCCAAGCTTAGCACCCGCTTCCTTTGCTTCTACATATACAAAAGAAAAAAACCAATTCAAGAAAGACAGAGTGCAAAATTATAGTTTCCAGCCCTTTTACAGTGCAAAATTATGGTTCGGACTCAACCTCCTGTCGACGTTGACGTCGAAGTTATCGGCATCGTCGGGTTTTGCCATGAATCCATTTCAGTTTTCGGCTGCCATTTCCAGGGTTCCGTGAAATGGCTAGAGAAACTCAGTAAGAAAAATACATTTTGTCTTGTCTTTTGTCCTTTTTGTTTTCCACTTTTTGGGTTTCCCACTTTTCTTACTATACCTTTTTTACCACAGCCAAGATATTGACTTTTTCAAACATTGGCGCCACGTCATCAGGCTGTAGGAAATTCTGTAGTATATTTTGTACATCTAGACTTTTCCATAAAGAAAAGGTTTTGTTTCCGACCTGGACGAGATTGAGGTGGCCCTCCCATTCTCGTACTATCAAAATTTCCAAGAGGTAGGGTAAGAGCGTGGAGCGTGATGGGATGAGAAATACAATATTTTTTATTTATCTTACAGATAATTATTCTTTTTCTTAATATTATCATAAATATGATTTGAACATGATCCGTACCCATTTTCGAGGGGGAAGAGGGCAGTGCAGAGCGGAGTATTTTGCTGAACCTAATCCTGTAAGATGAATTGTCATAATTGTTTAAATTTGCTATGAACAATATTCTGTACAACATATTAGGTACATTTTAATCATATTGTTGGAATTCAAAGTGAACCATACTTAAGTATACTATAAGTTTAACCTTTAATTAATGTTTTATATTAAATGTACGTTGAGCTTCGCATTTTGGTTTCACGTGACCTTAAAGGAGTATTTCGCTAAACCTAATTCGATTAGATGAATTATCGTAGTTTTTATAATTTGCGATGAACAATATTCTATATGACATATTTAGTACATTTACTCATCTTGCTGGAATTCAAAACGTACCTTGCTTCACTAGCCTATGAGTCATACTTTAGGTCATGTTTATATTCAATTTACACCAAGCTTCACATTTTGGTTTCATGTGGTGTTAACAGAGTATTTTAGCGAACCTAATCCGATGAGATGAATTGTCGTAGCTGTTAAATTCGTGATGAACAATATTCTACATGACATATTAGGTACATTTTAATCATCTTGTTGGAATTAAAAGCCAATAATGCTTCACTGGATTACGAGTCATTCTTTATGTTTTATACTAAATGTACGTCAAGTTTTACATTATGATTTCATGTGGCCCGCAAAGGAGTATTTCGGTGAACCTAATTCGGTGAGAAGAATTATCTCGCGATGAACAATGTTCTATGTGACATAGTAAGTACATTTTAATCATCTTGTTGGAATTCAAAGCGAACCATCTTTCACTAGACTACGAGTCACACTTTAAGTTATGTTTTATATTTAATGTACGTCGAGCTTCGTATTTTGGTTTCATGTGACCTTGACAGAGTATTTTGCTAAACCTAATTCGGCGAGATGAATTATCGTAGCTGTTAAAATTTGCAATGAACAATATTCTATTTGACATATTAAGTACACTTTAATAATGTTGGAATTCAAAGCGATCCACACTTCACTAAGACTGTGAGTCACACTTAAGTCACGTTTTTATATTTAGCCCTCGTTTGACAATCATTTTTGGTGTAGAATGAGTTTTTAAATAGTAATATTTTTTTGAAAAATGTGTAGTTAAGAAGTATGAAATTTTTTTGAGTTTGTGTGAAGAATATTTTATTATGAAAATATGTAGTTAAAAATAAGCACGAGAAAAAAAGAATTTTAAAAAAATAGTTGTTAAACATGGGCTTAATGTACACCGAGCTTCATATTTTAGTTTCACGTGGCCTTAAGACACCTTATTACATAATCAGTGGCGGAGGGACGGGGGTGGGCTACAGCCCACCCTCGTCCAAGCCCAACTTAAGGAAAAAAAAATATAAATAAATAAAAAATTGGTTATAGTCAATTGTTTTTCCATTGTTTAAGCCTACTATGTTCAAATTTTTGCCACCCGGACCATTAAATTCGGGCTCTACCCCCAATTATATTGTCTTGGCTCAAACTCTGGCTTTTTAAGCACTCCTCCCTCCAACATTCTCTTGAAGTGAGTTGGTGCCTTTTGGTGTGGCAATAAGTGATTACTAAGGGACATTTTGTTTGTGTTTCAATTTTGAGTTCTGAATTTATTTTCTATTTTTTGTTTTGAAAGTGTGTTTTACGATTTCTAAAAACGTGTTTGATTTGTCATTTTGAAAAATTATTTCTTAAAACAAAAAACTATAAGAAAAATTTGGTTTAAAATTTTGAAAGTCGTTTTATTGCACTGTATTTTATTAATTTTGAATATTCAGTAAAAAAAGAACAATTTTACGCTAATATATTATCAAGTATTATATACACCTTAAAATTGGTGAATCTTATAATATTTTTCTCACTAAAAATTTAAAATAATGAATTAATTTGAAAATATAGAAAATATAAATAAAAACTAATATGTGGACTTAAAATATTTTTGTATGTGTTCATTTAAATATTTTTAAATTTTTATGAAAATAATCATTACAAAACTTTTTTTATTTTTTATAATTTTTATTTTTCTAAATTTTTTGGTAATCTTTATTTTTTCAGAATTTTTAAATTTTGTTTTAGAATTTTATATTTTTAGAATTGTAGATTTCTTTTTTCAAATTTTTTTTTTAGAATTTATCAATTTTATTGTTTGAATTCACTTTTTTGAATTTTAATTTTTTATAATTTTTATTTGTTAGGATTTTATATTTTTATTTTTAAAATTTTTATTTAAATAAAAGTTTATTTGAACGTTTGGTTTCCATGTTTTAAGTGTTATCAAAATTTTCACTGAAAACGTCAAAAATGTGTTTTGAATTTAACATTATAAATTTATTTTTATTTTAAAAAAAATAATTTTTCAAAAGAACAAACCAAACATGTTTTAAGTGTTTTGCAAAACTAAAAACAACTTGAAAATAGTAAATTAAATGCACTCTAAGAGATCCCACCTCCATGTTCGACTAAGTTTATAAGCACCTTATATGTGATACATTTCAAATAAAGCAAATATAACCCTTATTTAGTGTAGATTAAAAGTTAGTAAAAAAATTTTAAATAAAAATCAATAATTAATTTTAATTATACATTTTATAAGATATTAATAGCATAATCAATAATCATTATGTTTTATTTTTTGGTTTTTTTTTAAAATTTTTTTTTTCTAGTTTTTGGGGAAGAAGATGAAATAGAGTGGGTGGAAAGTAAAGTTTTAAAAACTGGGGATGGTAGGTGGCACATATAACAAAATTGGATTTAATTGATAAAATAATAAAAAGGTTGGGGTTCTGAAATTCAAATTATTCTTTTTTAATTTTGTCATTTTTTGTTACTATTTTTAATACCAAATGTGACGGATTTTGAGGATAGGGGGTTTTCAAGTAAAATGTTTCAAATAGGAGGATTTTTTGCGATTGTAAATAGGCAGGGTACATTGCAAATGAAAATATTTCTAGTGATGTTTTTTGTTATTAATTCATTTATAAAAACTTACAAATTTTAAATCACATATTTAACGTTTACAAAATTAAAAATCTATTTTTAATGTGTACTTGGACATAAATCTAATTTACGCATAGTACTTACTTCTGCTTGGTTATAGAGATAAGACTGGCCCATTTTAATTCTTACTTTCCTCTTCCTCAGTTCGATAACCCAAATCGAATTAGGGCATCTTCCCTTCCCTTTTGGTGCGCTCTCTTTCGAAGTTCAGCCCCTCATTTTCTACTGCTCCCGCACTCAGTGAGCTTCTTTCTTTCTTCTATTGGCACACACTATAAAACTTGTAGATATTTTGGTGTATGTAGATCTGTGTTTATATTTTTGGCAATTACTTTAATAATTTGATTTCACCATTTCGTTCTGTTTTGCTTATCTGAATATCATTTCTCAAGATCGAGAGTTATTCTTTAACGTGGTTTTAATAACAGTCAGATTTCTTTTAAAATTTCTAAAAAAATCCATTATTGAGTTAATTGTTATGATTTGTTTATTTAAGTAATGATACTTTGACTAAAATGTCCAGAGTGTTATTAATTTCGTAAATTCTGGTTTATTGATTTGTGAATCATCTGATCACTTGCAGATGATGAGTATGGAATTTTTTTTGGCGGTTACCAAAAAAACAAAAAACAAAAAAAAAAGCTATAAACTTTGATATCATCTTTAAGTTTTTTGTATAAACTTGATGTTTCTGGTTTCATCTGGATATACTTGATGTGATTGTTCAAATTTTTGCAGTTATTGCATGTGATTAAAATGCTGATGGACAACCTGTTTCTTGTCAATTGCTAAATCATTCTTTTCAACTCTAGAAAGGAAGGCTACTTGTGTTCCTAGTTTATCTAACTGTTGCATTCCAATCAGTTTTAGTGGTATAATTGATGATTTATATATTGCTTCTTCATCTTCCTAAACTAGCAAGTTTTACTACTAGTTTCATACAAATGCATGAACTTTTATCATGAATCATATTCTTTCTTTGTTTAGGTAACAATGAATTTGGCAAATTTGGTCACTCTACTTAAGTTAGTGCATATATTGTTTCTTTAAACCTTCCATTTTATTATTGTAATGCTCATTGTCGGTTTGATTTTTACAGAAAATGGAAGGAAATCTCGAAAAGGATACAGCTTTAAAGAATGAGAATGAAAGGCTGGACAATGATGAAAATGACTCCGGTGAAAAAATGACTATTCAAGGGTTTGGACAAACGTCGCCTGAAGAAGAAGTTCAAATTCCTGAGGTTGGTATGGCTTTTCTGTCCTATGAAGAAGTGCGTGAATTTTATAATAGGTATGCACAATCTGTTGGCTTCAATACAGCGAAAGTTAGCACCAAGAATGGAGATGATGGAAAACAAAAGTATTTTTCACTTGCATGTGCTCGAAGTGGTAGGACAGCCCCTCCGACAGCTGGCAAGAGCTCCTCACGTGCAAGGAATTCTAGTAAGACTAACTGTAAGGCCAGGATGAATATTGCAGTGTATGATGATGGAAGATATGTTGTGACTCGTGTCTGTCTTGATCACAATCATGAACTTAATCCCGGGCAGCCACGAGAATTTAGATGCAGTAAGATGGTCACTTCTCAACTCAAGAGAAAGTTGGAAGTAAATGAAACTGTTGTTGAGATAGAATGCAGAAATAATATCGCAAATGCTAGACTGTTGACACTTGGGAACGAAGATGCAGAAGCCTTAATTATATATTTTTATCAAATGCAGGCTAGAAATTCAAACTTCTTCTATATGATTGATTGGGATGAGGAATCTCATATAAGAAATGTTTTCTGGTCTGATGCAAGGTGCAGGGCAGCATATGAGTCTGTTGGTGATGTGATTTTTTTTGACACTACATATCTAACAAATAGTTATGAGGTGCCACTAGTTATGTTTGTTGGCATGAACCACCATGGCAAGTCTGTGTTGTTTGGTTGTGGTTTAATATCGAGCGAGGATACAGATACTTTTGTCTGGTTGTTTAGATCATGGTTGACGTGTATGTTGGGCCAATCTCCGAAGGCTGTAATCACAGACCAGTGTAGAGCTGTCCAGGATGCAGTTAGAGAAGTTTTTCCTGATTCTCGGCACTGTCTAAGTCTTTGGCATATCATGAAAAAGCTTCCGACAAAATTAAAAGAGCTTGCTCAGTATAAAACAATCAAGAAGATTTTAAAGAATATCATTTATGACTCCATTAAACCTAGTGATTTTGAGGAAAATTGGAGAAACTTGATTAATGAACACAATTTACATGATAACGAGTGGTTGAAGTCTTTATATGATGATCGTCATCATTGGGCCCCAGTGTACGTGAAGAAGACTTTTTTGGCTGGGATGTCTACAACTCAAAGAAGAGAACATATGGATTCCTTTTTTGATGGCCATGTTCAATCAAAGACCACAGTGAAGCAATTTATTGAGCTTTATGACAGTGCAATGAAAAGTAAGATCATGAAAGAGAACAATGCAGATTTCGCCTCTTTTAACTCTTGCAGTCCAACAATAACAGATTATCTCATCGAAAAGCAGTTTCAGAAAATTTATACTAATGAAATTTTCAAGCTCTTTCAGGATGAATTAAGAGGATTGATCTTTTGCAATGCCTCTTTTGTAATGACAGAAGAGCTTGTTGCAGTATTTGAGGTGACAGAAACTATATTGGGTAAAGATGGAATGTTCTCTAAAGAGATGAAGTTTGAGGTACTCTTTAATGAAGCTGATTGTAAAGTGCAGTGCGTATGCCATCTCTTTGAGTTCAAGGGAATTCTTTGTAGGCATGCAATATCTGTGTTTATCAAGAAAAAGGTGAATGAGGTTCCCTCTTGCTATGTTTTAGAAAGATGGCGGAAAGACATCAAGCATGGGTATGAATTTCTGAATTGTGTGTACGACAATGTTGATAGCGACGATCAAAATAAGCGGCGCATGAAGTTGAGTCCATTGTTGCTTGATCTTCAACAGCTTGGTGTGGACTCAGACAACAAGTGCGATTTTCTTATCCAATTGCTCACAGAGGCAAAGAGCAAGCTCCTTTCTGTTGATCGTACAGATGGTTGTAAACAGAGCATCGAAAATGAGTAATGCGACTTTGTTATTTAATTGCCCCGTACAATAGTGTTTAGGACCAGTATTTTCACTGGGGACTGACTATGTCACTCGTTCAGTCCGTGAGGTTTTCAGAATTTATGAAAATTTGAAATGATAAACAGAATATCTTTTTGCTGGTGGTTATGTAGCTTGAAGCTACTTGGGCATATTAAAATGGTGAAAATGATTTTGATTTATATTCTGGAATAATTCTATGTAGCACAAATGGTGCCAACCTTAAGTCTCAGTAATTGATAGGACATTTTAAATGTAGAAAAATGGGTCCAATTTAATCTGTCTTATCGATTGATATTACCACTTAATTGCCATCTAGACTAATGTTTTGCCCCAGGGTTCTCATTGGGGTATGACAATCTCACATATTCATTTGCTGGGATTTCAAAATTTATGTAAATTTGAAATGACAAAATGGTATCCTCTGCTTGTGAAAAATGATTTTGATTTAATTTCTGAAACTATGCAATATGGGATATTCTAAGAGTGTCATTAATTCATAAGATATTTTAAATATGGAACCCATTTAAAGTTTAAATTGTCTTGTCAATTGATGCCACCTATACCGGTGATTAGCACCGGTGGTGCTACATAACATTACTCTTATCTTCTATTGAAGGTAGATGCCTAGTTTTCAAGTTATGGCTAATATTTTGTTCTATAGATGACTGTGTAGTACTTCTAACTAATATTATTTGTTTCTCTCATTTAATTACAGGAATGAGATGGATATTTAAGCATGAACTGGCTCTGGAAAATCGAAATTTTAATTAAATTCTTTAGTTGCTGAATGCTAAGCTCTGCCATGGTCCTTCAAATCTGTATTTCTGGTGTCTCCTCGGATTGCAAACCAGTTGGTACACTGCTGCTGTTGTTGTCATTTTAGTCATCTTTCTAATACTTTTCTTTCAAAAAGTATGCCTGCTTGTTTCCCTAAAATTGCACATTGAGTTATGATGCACGGACATGCGTATGCCTGCTTGTTTCCCTAAAATTGCGCATTGAGTTATGATGCACGGACATGAACACGCGTCACGTGTTGGATACATCGACACGCAATTCACATCACGTTGACACGTTGATTAAATTCTTTAAAATTCTTTATTTATATAGCATAAATTTAGTTTTATAATTGTTATTAATTTTTTTGAAATATTTTAACTATGAGTACTTATTTGTTGTTTATTAATAAATTTTAGTAAAAAATATATAATATTGCAAATAAGAAAAGAAAAATGATCATGGTAAAGTGTTTGAAGAGTGTCGGTATTGACACATTTCGGACACGGACTTGCTTCCCTAGTTGAAGCGTCCGTGGTATAGAGATATTGAGTCATTTTTATTGATGAAAATTTGAGTCATTTTTATTGATGAAAATTTGTTTATTTTTGGTACATTTAACAAAATAGTAAATTCTTACGTTTCTGGGCAGGCAAGATTGGCCATGGCAGCTGAATACTGCACACCCTGAATTGTACGAAAATATCACAGAAGTTGTGAGGAGGCCATCGAAGAATAACTTTTGCGTCATGAGATATATGAGGCGCCACTTAGTCCGAGCTTTTTAGTCATGAATGGAGTTTGATGCTTGTGAAGGTCACTTGTTATTCCTTTCATTATTCTGTTGGAAATGTATTTTGCCCATACTTTGATATACTTAGCTGGGAAGATGTGTTTTAAGTTTGACCCTTGTTGAATCTGGCAGATATTGACATGGAGCAATGCTGGAGTCGAGTTTTACATTCTAATGGATCTTATAGGTCACAGGAAGCATTCTTCAAGGGCCGTCGAAGCTATTTTTGTTTATTTTGCATTTATAATTACTGCTTCTGAGAATATTCTGCAACGGTCTTGATATGTCAACTTGAGTTGAAGAATAACTTTTCTTCCAGCGACACCCAAACAAGTTATCAAAGGAAAACGATGTTGTGAATCAGAATAATACTGTAATAGAATGACTAGCATTCTAACCCTTTTTTAGGGCTGTGGTCTTCTGTGATGCTCGGACTCGTCTCTCTGGCTGGTATACCTGTGTCGACATGATAGGGGTGTGGATATGAAATATGGGGTGGACACGGTGATTTTCAACGGGACACAGCCAAGGATGGAACTTGGATGTCCCCATTGTTGTTGTAGAGTGCTGAAAGCTGTGAATCTGAAAGGACTAGGGAAGGAAAATGGGTTTTGTTGGACTATGACCCTTTTTTCAAAAAAAAAAAAAAGGGGCTTTTTTTAAAAATTTATCCACTTGTCCTTAGTTTTGGGCTCTTCTTTTTTCTTTCCTTGTTTTTTTCCTTAAATTTTTATCCACCGGCCTTTAGTTTTGGGTGGGCCTTAATATGTACAGGATACAAAAATTTGGATTTTTTTAGCAATATGTTGGGCGGAAGAACGATTTGAGGACTGTTTGGTGGCGTAAATGGACTTTTGTAATTGGGTAATTTAGGAGTGACGTGTTTTTTTTCAGATATCATTAATATTGCAGGACTTGTGAGATTAAAAATATTTTGATGTAATTTAGGAATATTTTTCCAAGTGTGTTATGTGGTGTAATTTGCACTTTAACAAAATAGATAGTCCTATGAAATTTATGATTACATGTCGATAAATTTTTGAAGTGTTTATAAATAAAATCATCTCATTGGACTGACCATTTATAAATGGGCTGCTAAATTAATTGATCTTATTATAAGTTAATGATATATAAAATGCAATCACATCTACAACAAATGAAAAGATTTGGCTGGTAAATTTATGGGAAAAAAATTGCCACTTATTATAAATTACAATATATAACTTGCTGTTTAGTTATTATTTAATTTTTTACACGTGGATTTTTCGGAAAAAATTGAAGTTTCAAAGACGTACTTGTGTCCGAAATTTGAATTCTTTTTAACCATGTTCTCGTATTCTATATTTTAGAAAATTAAAAAATTCGACACTTAGATGCCTACTCATATCAGTACGAGAGCATCATAGGTGGTTCTGGAGATGATGTGCTCCAATGGAAGGATATGGGCTCCCGTGTGTGCAGAGACAACACGATTCTAAAAGGAGATGGCTCTGTGTGTCTAGGTTCTATTTGGGAGCATGCAACAGTGATCTGACAATCGGTGGAGGTGCCGGGCAGGTGTTCGGGTAGTTTTCTTGACGATCAGGCATAGATTGCTCGGGCAACTTTCTGTCCTTGGATCCAGGTTTGCATGCAGTGTTCTTGGCCTCAGAACTTGATGCTTGGGCTACACTTTATCCTCGGTGCTCTCGACCATGAACATAGGTGCCTGGACAACACTCACCTCGGGTCTGGCCTAGGTGCTTTGGGCAGTGTTCTGGCCTTGTATTTGGATTTTGAGTACTATCAGGCTAGTCTACTTACAATACAAGTCTAACCTCTTTATTGTATTAATCTTATTTTGACAGTTAGATTCAACAAAAAATTCTACCTGTACATCAAAAGAAGTACATAAGGGTGTACACCCCCCTCCCCATGGGGGTGGGACTCACTTCGGGTGTACACCCCATGTGAGGGGAGTGTACACCCTTATGTACCACTAGCAAAAGCGATCCAATTATGGATTTTATTGCCCTCAGTAAATTGATAATTTCTATTGCATCATTTATTTATAAAACTGCATGAATTGAAAGATCTTGCATTTTACAAGTTGTAATTGGTTTGTTCAAATTCTTCAGGCTCGATAGTAATTATTTGTGACTCATTTAACATAACAAGTTGAGTTTCAATCACTTTCTTGGCGCATTTTGCAAATCATAGTCCCTTCGGTAATTTGTTTGAACTTTAAACTATCAATCCTCGGGGTGGGGGACAAAGAATGCTAAATGAAGTTACGCCCGGTCTATCCATAATGTTTGTACCATTTGTGCACGAACACTAAGTGCCTCATGAGGCTTGTGTTCATCTTCATCATGCAACAAACATTCTGGGTTCAAGATCACACGGGGTGTAAACATAATGCCACAACGAAAACTCGCCCTTTATTTACATAAAGTGGTCTGCATCTGTACAAGTGTCACAAATCTTTATAAAATGCCTTCTAAATGCGTACAAAATAGTTTCACTATCAGCCCGAAAACTAGACAAACCAAATGCAAAACTAGTAATCATCAGATGGAAGCAAGCCTGCTAATTCCTGGAACTTCTGTTTGCAATGAACACATCACCTCGTCATACTTGGAAGCATATACAAAGCCCCATAGCTGCATAGAACACGAGATATAAACAACTTTAATCATCGTAGCAAAGGAAAACTCGTCCAAAATCTCCAATAAAT
This sequence comes from Fraxinus xanthoxyloides, assembly GCA_903798325.1. Lineage (NCBI taxonomy): Eukaryota > Viridiplantae > Streptophyta > Magnoliopsida > Lamiales > Oleaceae > Fraxinus > Fraxinus xanthoxyloides. Next base: position 11,596 of record CAIGRL010252847.1, read on the forward strand.
ACCTCACTTTTATCGAAGTGATGATGCCACGACGTGTATGAGACAGATGTGCACGGGGGATGGGAGAGGGTGGAGACATGAATGTTGAATCATCTCATCTAAAAGTTTAAGCCGATAAAAAGACGACATATTCAACCCACTTCGTGTGTGAGACGGGTGTGCGTGGGGGTGAGTTTCAGCAAGATTTGTACCTAGGTCTTTTGGGTAGCTGTAGTACTATAGTCAACCACCTTATCTAAAAGTTTATACTTTTGAAGAGGGTACATATTATATATTTAAATTACACCTTCAATAATAGGAATACCTCAATTTCCTTCACTACAAAATCTTCAGCGTGCGCCAAACAGGGATTTCCATATGTCTCCGAGGACGAACTTGATCCACTCAGTCTTGAAGGGGGTGGAATAAGAAATAAGGACACAGTATTTCCATTAATTATTGGATAAATAAGTACATATGTTAGAATAAATACTATAGAAACTAAACGATAAAGGAAGTTGAAAACTTACAGATCTCCATCCAAATACAGTGCAAAGTGACCACCCCCACCCAAGGCTAAATAATCCGTAGAGCACAAAGTAAAATAGCGGTTCACACCTGTTAATGTGTAGGTTGCAATATAAAATATGACGAATATATTCAAATCTATTAACCTGAGGTCAGAGGCAGATCCAGGAAATTGAGCTAGCTAGAGCGGCCAATGGACCACCGTAATAGCAAGATTGTTTACTAAT
>CAIGRL010252867.1:0-10088 GCA_903798325.1 Fraxinus xanthoxyloides
ACAAAGTAGATCCTTCTATGAGAAACGAAAAATTATTTTAATTCCGCTGTGCATGTATAAGTAGATTCCCAACACTTCCATATCTAAGAAAATCATTAGTTTACCGAGGAAGAGATTTAAACTTTTTACAGAGTCTTCGTATTTATATTCTTCCATTTCAAAGATAAAATACCTTGTATTATTGTTGGTTCCTTCAAAATTGTGCCAACTATTAAGCAAATAATGAACCTTAGTGGCTATCAAGTCAAATATGCATTGTTGGGTTTTGATACTCAATAAATCCGGGTGATATCTTGGATTAAATATGTCAACACCACAATTGATTTGCTTGACCTTAAAACTATATATTAACCCCTGGTTTTTGAGAGAGCCTGTGACTGCAATTGAATTGAAAAGCAAGGCGGTAGCGTTCTTTGTAAAAAAATCGTCTCTTATAGCTTCCTTTTTTCATCTATTTCTCTGTGATAAATTGCATCCATCAGTCTTGATCCTTTGTAGGTTAATATTATTGGGCAACCCTAGTAAGAGTTTCGTTTGGGTTGAGAATCAATTGTAGCTACGAGAATCTGTGCAAAACTGCGTTGAAAAAGTATAAAACTTGCTGAAGAAGAAGTTGCATATGAAAAATTGTTGAAGATTAAAACTGATTGTAGTTGTAATTGATGATTTCGGCCAATCCAATTGTCTAGTGGAGAGACAGAGGTCATATTCTGACTCCATATGAGGAGACGAAGCCAGTGGACGGCATGGTTGTTTCTGAACACCACTTGCAGAGTGCGCATGGGTTTTTTCAATGATGATCCCTTCACGCAGTTTGTTCCAAAGAGCCACGCAGACCTTATGGTGGTGTTGTTTTTTAGTTTTGGGTAATATTTTGGTTTTGGACAATTTGTCCATGTTTGTTCCGATTTTGAGCTTTGGTAATTGCACTGCTGCAGTTGTTGGAAGCTTTGAGTTAATGGTGGTGGCCTTAAAGTTGTAAATTGACATCTCTCCTTATTTATGGACCCACATATTTGGTCCACTCGAAAAATAAGCTTATCACTTTTAAATTCTCGTACTAGTAGGCTATCGTGTGGGTTGTCCATTAGGTTTGAGGTTATAGTGTGGGGTAATCATTGAATGTTGCTAGAATTTTGAAATTATTTGCCATATTTGAAGTGTTTAAAGTCTGTTAAATTTGACTGATGAAAGTCTCTTATTGATTCTTTGATATAATTATCGATTAAGTCACTATTTAAGACTTGCATTGAGTGAGAAGTTAGTTTTGTTGGCATACATCTTTGTTTCATTGATTATTCCTTTAAAATACTTGGACTTTACCCGGTTGCCTATTCTCTTGATATGATATCGCAAATATCACGAAATCCTGATAATCTAAAACAGTGCATATTGTGACCTTAAGACTACTCCGTGTGGTCTAATTGTGCTTTTTGTGCATTTTGGTTGATCTAAGTTCTAAAATGAAAATACGTCTTGATTTAGGAATCTCCAATGGAGAATGAGATTTCTCTATTTGGTAACAGAAAATGAGAGAAATTTCTGTCCAATGAAAAATTTCAAAAGTTATAGATGATAATTATTCTATTGCTTTTTCAAAAGAACAAAAAAAGAATATGATGATCTTGCTTACATTTCAATTATTTTATACTTGTCAGATGCTGTTTTTAAAAAAAGTTCTTAAACTTGTAACCACAAAAGAACTTTGAAAAAAGTTGAAAGATATTTGCTTAAGTATACTCCTTACAAACTTATTTGAGAGAATTTCTTGTTTTACAAAGATTCTTCAAATGATCTTTATGACAATTTGAATGTGTTTAACAAACTTGTGTAAGATATTATTAATTATGATGAAATAGTATTTGAGACTATAAGGTCATTATGTTGCTTAATTACATACCTAATGCTTAAAAAGAGGTTAATAATGCAATTAAGTATGGTAGGGATACTTTAACGTCTAAAATTATCATAGATTTCCTTATGAGTAAGAAGATGGAGATTAAACTTGAAAAATATGATAAAAAGAGTGATGATATGTACATGATGAGGAGTAGAACACAGTTTAAGCAAAACAAGCATGAGGGAAATCAAGACAATGGTGACTCAAGTGATGCAGGTGGTAAAAAGAAGGGTAGAAGTTAGGATAGCTCCAAGTTCGAAATGAATGGTAATTAGTGTTATAGTTATCGTAATTCTGGACCTTTCTAAGAAGGAAATTGTCCTAAGAAAGATTAGCAGAAAGAAAAGGTGAGAGTTGAGACAAATGTTGCCACTGATCAAGTTATGACCCGAGTGAGGTTTATTGATAATAAACCCGATTACCGCATTTGCATCTGTGTGAAATCCCATTTGCATGAATGATTGCTTAGCTCTGGTGCATTGTTCTATGTTACACTTCATTATGCAAAATATGTGTTTTTGCATGAATTTGATAGTGATCATATTACTGCGTTTAATATGTTGCATGCATAGTGGTTGGGATGCATTAGCATTAAGTATATATACTAGTAATATTGAGTATAGATTCTTAAGGGTACATTACTAATATGTACATGTGTATAGAGAATGACATTTGGATCATGAGAGATGAGGTGATTAAATGTTTAGGAATATCGGGTAGAGTGAAAGAGTGGCATTCCTATTATTTCTATTAGGTGGAGACCCATTATCTACCTAGGTTGAGAGATGCGAGGTAGTGACAAAGGAACGTCCCATGGATTTAGGACATGTAGTGGTTTACTAGTTAGGCATGAAGAGTGACCAACCTGGTGAGCATGGTTGGCGATGAAAGGAGAAATGTGTTCTAGAGATACGAGCTACACGAAATGGGATTGGATATTTGTGGTGAGATCTTTTCTTGGGGACATTTGTGAATTAGTTATATATATTGGCCATTTACTTGATTAATTTGGTGTTAATTTGATGTTATCTGTATGTTGAACATGTTGAAAAGATCTGTTCATTATCCTACGGTGTTTATTCATCACATGTTTTATAACTATTTTTTATTATGTGCTCTTGATTGATTATAGAGAATATCTAATTATACTGGGTTTCTTGACCTTAATCCTTAGTGAGTACATGGAGCATGTATGGTATGTATTTTGAGACCAAGATGCAAATAAGATCTGTGATTTCTAATTTTATTTTATTACCTCGATTAGGCAAGTAGAAACTAGTGTTGTTTGCTTACAAATTCATTGTAAATGTAGAGATTTGTTGGACTTTGATACCAAATAAATTCAAACGATGCTATTGAACATTTTGGATTAATTTGTATCAACACCACAATTCATTGGCTCGATCCCAACAAAAATTGGACCACTAGAAGCGACTATTAATTTTTGTTGTTCATGGTCCGGTCATTAGTTGGATGACTCTTAATGAGTTAGCCAACTTTACCTTTAGTTTTTTGGACCACCTCATGTATTGTCTCTTGGCCTATCCCTTAGTTTCACCCTAAAACTATATATTAGCCCCTTGTTTGTGAGAAAGCCATGCGATTGCAATTGAATTCAAAAGTGATGTTAGATACAGTCAAGGGAATGGTCCTCAGATCTATGAATTGAATAAACAAATTGCTTCGATTTATCAGGAGAACAACTCAGTTAATTCTTACTCTAGCAGGCTCAAAGGACTATGGGAGAAATTGGAAAATTATAGACTAAGCTAACACTGATTATAAACAAGAGGAGCAAATTATGCAGTTTCTCATGGGTTTAGAAGAACACTTTGCTGGTGTTTAGAGGTCAAATTTTGTTGATGGATCCATTACCTTCATTAAACAAGGCTTTTGCACTTGTTTTACAAGATGAAAGGCAGAAGGAAATAAGTGCTGGTAAACAAGGCAACACGTGATGCAACTACTTTTGTAGGTAAAGTTGTGCAGAAATCATTCAATCAGAGATTCACTTTTGCTAATTCTAATCAGAAAAGAGAGAGACCTCTATGTAGTCATTGTGGTATGCCTGGACATATCAAAGGAAAATGTTATAAGTTTATGGATAGCCTCCTAATCAGAGAGTTAATAAAGAAAAGCCGCCAGTGGTTAATGCTGTAGGACAAGCTTGTCAATGCCAAATATCTAACAGTGATGCATTAGGAATATTGAATTCTATTTCACAGCTTACTATCACTCCAAACCAGTATCACAAATCCTATCAGTGTTAATGCCTCAGTTGCAAAGTCAGATTACTCAAAACCACCAGTCTCAAGATATATCTTCATCTTCTCCAACATATCCTGATTCGTTTGCTTTCTCATGTAATCAAGTTCATATTGATTATCCATCAGTTGCAAATAAATAGATCATTGACACTGGTGCTTCAGAACATATGGTATATTCTGTTGATCATTTGGTTGTTGTGTCTGTTATTGGTGGTGCTTCTGTGAGGTTACCTAATGGTGACAATGTAGCTGTTACTCACATTGGAAAAATGAAGTTATCACCTACTTTATACTTGAGCAATGTGCTGGTTGTGCCATCATTTAAAGTTTAATTTAATATCAGAAATTCTAATGTTGTTCCTAGTTTTCCTTTTCAATGTAAACTCAAATTTGATTCTGACAATTCCAAGATCAGAAATTCTAATGATGTTCCTAGTTTTCCTTTTCAATGTAATAAATCTGATATTCCTATTTTTAATACCATTGTTGATTCTAATGTCAAAATGGACATTGATCTTTTGCATTGTTGATTAGGACATTTACCTATTTCTAAACTCTCTATTTTACATAAATTTGTTCCACCATTGAAGTCAATAAAGAATTACACCATACTATCTGTCCTTTAGCCGAACAATATAGACTGCCATTCCCTAACAGTGAGACTAAAGCTTCACATAAATTTCAAATCATTCATTGTGACATTTGGGGACCATGTTTAGTCCCTTCTTTGGAGGATTCGAAATATTTTTTGACCATTGTTGATGATTTTAGTAGAATGAGATGGACTTATCTTATGAGGGAAAAATCTCAGACTAGAACTCATATTCAATCATTCTATCACCTCATTCAAACTCATTTTCAATATAATATCAGAACCATTAGATCTCACAATGGACTAGAATTTAAAATTATTGATTTCTACCTTTCAAAAGAAATTATTCATTAGTTGAGTTGTGTTGAAACACCTCAGCAAAATGGTGTAGTTGAAAGAGAGCAAGAGCACCTTCTCAATGTTGCCAGAGCCCTTAAATTCCAAGCAAATCTACATGATCATTTCTGGGGTGATTGCATATTGACTGCCATATATATTATAAACAGAACACCTACCACACTTCTTGCCAACAAATCACCCTATGAAGTCTTATTCAAAGCCATACCACCTTATAACACTCTCAAAGTTTTTGGGTGTCTCTGCTATGTATCCACCTTGAAGCGAAATAGAACTAAATTTGATCTTAGAGCCATTCCTTGCATCTTTATTGGTTATCCTTTTGGAATGAAGGCATATAAACTTTTTAATCTCAAGACCAAAGCTATTTTTGTCTCCAGAGATGTATTATTCGTGTGAAAATATTTTCTCTTTTCATAATCCTGTTTTTCTTACTTCTCTATATAAGTCTAACTCTATCAGTCCACCTTCCTATACTTTATTCCCCATGATCTCTAATTCAAATGCTGATAAGTTTCCTTCACTTCCAATTTCAAACAGTTCAGAAACATTGGAACATCAAAGTCCTCAAGATCTAATCCAACAATCTTCTGATATATCTCCCTTATCATCTATGGAATCTAGTCCACCCTTATTCTCAGATCCTTCACCACCTCACATCATTCCTACAAGGAAATCCACAAGACCAAAACGTGCTCCACTATATCTACAAGACTATAACTGTAGTCTCATGTCTCGGTTGCCAACTCCCCAGTCAAATTCCTCGAAGAAGGATTCCAGGATTAGCAAGCAATAGCCAATTGAAGATTATCTGGGCTATACTTTGTTGTCTCCTACTCAAAGGAGATTCACTTTGGCTTTATCTGCTACTTTTGAGCCCAAAGATTATACTGAGGTATCATAGTATTCTAATTGGGTTGAAGCAATGGATGCTAAATATAAAGCTTTAGTCTCAAACAACACCTAGGATGTTACTGAACTCCCTGAACATAAGACCCCAATTGCTTGTAAGTGGGTTTTTAAGATTAAAATGAAATTCGATGGCACAGAAGAAAGGAAGAAAGCACGCCTGGTAGCCAAGGGGTTTACTCAACAAGCTGGATTAAATTATGAGGAAACGTTTTCTCCTATTGCGAAATTAGTAACTGTCAAGACACTCTTGGCTGTTGCAGCCAATAAACATTGGCATCTTCACCAACTGGATATCTGTAATGCCTTTCTACATGGAGAGTTGGATGAGGAGGTTTACATGCTTATGCCTCCAGGTTATGAGCAGCAGGAGCAGCATGGTAAATTACTAGTTTGCATGCTAAACAATTCTATTTATGGATTGAAACAAGCTTCGAGACAATGGAACATGAACCTTACTTCTTTCATTCTGTCACAAGGCTTCAGGCAATCAAGGTATGATCATTCATTGTTAAGCAAAACATATGGTGCTCATTCACCACACTTTTGATATATGTGGATGATATAATAATTGGGGAAAATGATTTGTCTTACATCGAAAGGTTCAAAGCTGAATTGAATAGGCATTTCAAACTAATAGACTTAGGAATTATGAAATACTTCTTAGGTCTTGAAGTGGCAAGAAATTCAACAGGAATTTCCATTTGCCAAAGAAAATACGCATTAGATGTCTTAAGTGATGCTGGATATCTTGGTGCAAAGCCAACAAATAGTCCATTGCCAATCAATCCGAAGTTGAAAAAGGATGAAGGTGAGGTCGTTGCTGATCCTAGTGTTTACAGATGGCTTGTGGGAAGGATTCTATACCTGACAATCACTAGACTTGACTTGTCTTATGCAATCCAATTCTTTAGCCAATTTCTCTAGTCGACTAAACAGCCTTATCTAGAGGCAGCCTATCATGTACTAAGGTATTTGAAAGGCACACCAGGACAAGGGTTGTTCTTTCCTAGCAAGTCTGACCTTCAACTCAAAGGGTACTGCGATGCTGATTGGGCAGCGTGTTCTGATACAAGAAGGTCCATTACATGATATTGTTTATTTTTGGGAGATTCCTTAGTGTCATGGAAGTCTAAAAGGCAACACACTGTGTCAAGATCCTCAGCTGAGGTAGAATATAGGTCTATGGCTATTGTATGTGAGTTCACATGGCTAAAAAAATGTATTGAATGATTTAAGCATTGTTCATTCTAGACCTGCCTTGCTATTTTGCGACAATTAGTCTACTATACACATATTAAGTAACCCGATTTTCCATAAAAGGACCAAGAATATAGAAATAGATTGTCATTTGGTAAGGGATAAGGTTCAAGACAATGAGGTAAAAATGCTACATACTTCCTCTCAGCAGCAATTGGCAGACTTATTGACTAAACCCTTGGCTGGAACAAGATTTACCTCACTACTTGGCAAGATGGGAGTGTTAAATATACACTTGCCATCTTGAGGGAGAGTGTTGAAATGTTAAAATAGTTTGAGGTTATTTATGTCATTTTACCACCATTCACCATTATTCCTTCAGTTTTGTTAGTTAGGATGTGCATAAATAGGGGCTTCCATTTGCTGTAAAGTGTAGAATTCATTTTCAGTAATTGAATGAATTACATTTTCCGTCATTTACTCTCTCAAATCAGATCAATTCTTCACATTTCTACAGAACATAAATCATGAGAGAAAAGCTATCCCCATATGATTGTGTGAAAGTAAACTCTATGAATTGAAAAGACTATGATTTAAAAGAATTTTAAAAAAGTCATCACATGGGTATGCAAAATAAATAAAAAATTATTTAGTGTTCTCGTCTGGCACACACATATTTTTGTTTAACGAGACTATTTCAAATGTTAGCTGGTTTGAAACACACTTTTGTTCATAGTCATTGGAAGTGTAAATTCTGGTTTGGACTTGGTTAATAATTAATAATGTCTGGAATGTCGTATCACTCACTCACGCTCTAATAAACAAAATTAATTGAATTAATTGTGAGCACACATTTGATTAGTAATTTCATGTTTATGGTGATGAGTTTGACTTAATTGTGTTGTGCACGTTTCATTTAGCAGTTACTTTGGTTCCAATTTATAAGAACTTGAATTCCCTTTTCAACTTCAGAAACTAGGTTACGATACTCTTTCTTTTCTCCTTAACCTTCAAGCAATTCAAAATTCTGTCTACATTTGATCTTCTTTGTATCGTAGCAACTTTATACGGATCAATATGATGTAGATGAAGGTTCTAACCAGTACAGGAGATTCCTCTGTGAGAAAATAGGTCAGAAAAAGTGCGTGACAAAGACGCCATGATATTTCTCTAGTCCAAACTCAGACTGAACCCATTCAGTTGGATTTTGGTGAAGAAGAGCCATTATCCCTCATAATCCGATTTCTGGAGATGCTGTTGTTGATAGCTTTGGGGAGGGCACGCCACCACCGTCATAAACATGTAAAAGCACGCTGAGGAATGAACCCAGCAATTACATCAGCCCAGGGATGCAAATCCCTGAACACAAAAGTTATTCGTCAAAAGATGGGGATAGGATTGATACTAAAGAAAAAGTTGACAAATATCAGGAGTCTAAGGGTACTGCACATAACGGTGAAAATATTGATGCAAAGAAGGTTGGTGCTAACCTAGTGTAGGATGTCCCAAAAACAATGAACTTCCTATTGTTGAGGAAATTGAGAAATTTAGATCCCAATTTGTGTCCTCTACGAAAGAATCTGGTGAATCTGTATTGCCACCGATGGAAAAGCAACCAATGTTAAAAAAGTGAAGCAGAAGGTTGGAGAGGACTCTGCCATACCAGTAAGGAAGTTCGGACTTCCCACACCTAGTAATGTTGACATATAGTTGATTTCATCCTTGGTGTTTTGATCATAATAAACAATATTATTATTATTATTTCTAACAATTGATTTTGAGTGATAATAGTTTAACGTTAAAATCAATCGAGTATTACTAAAATCAACACATTATAAATTGATCTCATGAATGAAGTCAAGATCGAAATCACATATTCAAGAATTTAAGAGCCAAACTTCGAAGTAAAATGAAAGACTTGATTTTTTAGATAAAATGTAAAGGTACTAACACTTTGATATTTGACAATAAATGCATAAGCTCAAGATCCTTCTATGCATTAAAAACAATTTTGTGCATTAAAAGTTCTTCGAATACAATGATTTGATCAAATGAAAAAATGAGTTTTCAAAATGATATTTGGACTTGAAAAGTTAGTTAAAAATAGTATTCAAAACTCCATGCCTTTCAAAACCTTCAAATCGGAACAAACGAGGTCAAAACTTAAAAAATGCCAAATTTCACAGTGGTCGACCGACCAAAATAGGCAGTTGACCAAAAATTTCCAATGGTCCAAAATTTTACTATTCTAAGCTTTGATTTTTTTTCTGCAAACGACTATATTTGTCATCCGAACAAGAGGCGGTCGACCGGACGTGGTCATCCGAACTCCCTGATTTTTTGATGTTTTGAACTCTATAAATATCTCTACTTCTCGCATTAAAAAAACATTCTTCAAGAGCATCAAAGTGATATATCTTTTGAGAGATTTCTTTAAACTTACATTTTCGTTCATATCATTTATTTCTTCATAACAAAATTTTTGATTGTTGAATCAAACTTCTTGAATCGTTTCTTTTATCAATTTTTTTCATTTCTCTTTGAGTTTAACTTGTTTATATCAATCTTAAAAGAGAGATATGTTTTTGAAGATGATCTCTGCACTTACATTGCATAAATTCTTCTACTTCTTTGTATTGAAAACTTTGATTGTATCAAACTTGTAAAATCATCATATTGATCAAAGTTTCTCATTTCTATCTAAGTACTTAATTTATTACAATTATTCATTAAAAAGATATATCTTGAGAAGATTTTTGAACCCACATTGGATTTATTTCTTCTTTATCTTCTCATTAAAACACTTTAATTGATTGTATCTATTTTATTATTATTATTCGTCAAAGTTTTTCATCTAACACTT
>CAIGRL010252872.1:0-10301 GCA_903798325.1 Fraxinus xanthoxyloides
GATCAGATGGAAAATTATACCAATCAAACACAATTAATTACAATTCTCAGTAAAACAATTTCTAAACAATTCAATTCCCTGTAAAACATTTTCTTTCCACCCATTTTCCACCTTTACAATCAAACGGACCCTTATAGATTTTTAAAGTCGGATTTTTTACTTAATAAGTAAACTTTCTAAAGCTTAGCAAAGCTGCAAACTCTATAGCCAGAGCATGTTTGGGTTGGGTTATGAGCTTACTCAAAAGGAAGAGAAAAAATACGAGTCTTGACAAGAAATAAGGAATTAAATTCTCACTGATAACCAAGTTTCTGACAGATCTCTAAAGCTACAGGGTAATTATTTGAGAGAGAAAAAAGGGAAGTTAATGTGGAGTAATGTTTTACTCAACTGATTTTGAATCGAGCGGAATTATGCGAAAACCAGAGGGCACTAGTGGTGCATCATCTGGAAACATCTCATCGATTGGAGCAAAAACAAGTTCAGAGCAGGCTCCCACAGCATTCTCATCAACCCCGCTGCACATCTGCAGTTAAAATTAACTCATGTATGCAGTTAAAATTAACTCATGTAAACTTCTGTTTTGCAGTCAGTAATTGCTCGAAAGTCTATTAAAGACATTTAGTTACAGAATAAAGCACCTGTATAAGGTGAATATCCCTTGAGATAAACGCATCTTCTTGACCAAAAGAGTGTCCTTCCAGCCGAATCACTTCAAGCATCTGGAATACAATAATTAAAGGTGAGATATGACATCAAGTTTTCTGTGACGTTCGTTGTTGTCACTTTTGATTCAAAGCTTAAATTATTAGAAAGGGCCACACATATGTTATTTAAATATTCTCTTCAACACGCCTCCTCACGTGTAGTCACTTCAAAGTGTAACACGTGCTAAATTTCATTAAACAGGTGGCGGCAAGATTTGAACAAGACCTTTTGTGTGCTTCGATACCATGTTGAACCACATGTGAAAGCTTAAGTTGTTAAAAAGGGCCACATATTTAAATTCATCATATATATTTGTTATTTTCCGTTATCACAAGATTTTTGGTGACAGCAGAATTTATGAGAACTTGACTCAAGTAAATAACGTAAAGATCAAAAGGGAATTTCTGTTTTTATAATCAAACAAGAAGAAAATGAGAGGAGTAGCTGAATGCCAGAGAAAGCAACTCCAGTTGAATAAATACCCCAAACTAAAATGCAAACAAATTAAATTCTTTTTCACAGCAATCAAAAAATTTAGTCTCATCTCAGACCCTTCGTTTATTGCATAATATTTTAGAAGGGAGTTAAAATGCTGGCTGCACCACACAGAATAATATTGAGACATCGGTTACTTCGCCACCAATAAAGGGTGGTATCGAATTGAGTTAAAAGACAACAGTTAATACTAAATAAGTACATACCTCTTCATGTTCAATTGTATTACCAAGTGGCATGATGATTTGGCTTCCGGTAAACCTTGTAGGCCTCATTCCTGGATATGCATACGAGCTCGCTTTTAAAGAAGTAGCAGAAAAGGCATCAACATTAAAATCAGCCCACTCTGAACGGTGCTCCCTCAGAAACCGAACCAGTACCGCTGGGGGAACATTCTGTCAGGGAAGGACAAAAACTTACCCATTAAACTGGATATCGAATTTCGGTTTATCATTCCATTACACATGGATGATATTTAAATCATGTTATCAAAATAGTTATGACAAATAGTCAAAGTTATAAGCAACTGGAACACAAGTTTCCAATTTAATTTCTCGGTTTCTCAAAGCAGTCAGTCTAACGTTACACGTGTCAGTAATTTCAGCGAACAAAGCGCTAAGCAGCACGAAAGTGACATCAAAATAAAATATATACACAAAATCACCTGAAGTAGCATAGATGCTTTTGCACAAAGAACGCCTCCAATAAAGGAAAGGTTATTTGATCCAGCGCTCAGGTTTTTGGAGGAGTTGATGGCAACTACTACATCTTCAGCCCCGTCAGAGTTCAATAATGACCAGCCATCATCATTGAAGCTGTTAATAGCATCATTAAAGCCTCTGCACAGACGAAAAACGATGTTAACAGCAACCTGTTTGAACTTCTACTACAACAGCAAACATAAAATATAGCTTATATTATTGTGCATTACATGTCCCCAGATACAAACCAAAATATGTTCAGAATATAGTGGCAGCTACCTGCTTAATCTCTGGCTGAATGTGCGTAGAACAGCTGGTTGCCGGCCAAGACCGTATACTATCTCACCACTCGTCTCCTGAGCTATCTGCCTGATGTATCGCAGTGCCTTTTGTAAAAAATCCAAAATGAACAGTCAATATCCATTTCGGAAGCATGGAAAAATAACTAAAAAGGCCAACTGGTAGATTTTTGGTAGTGCATTTGGGGTAGTAAAATATAATATAAGGATGGGCAACATTAGTAAATGTAAAAACAGTAGAAAGTCCGATCTTAATTAGATCTTTAGTCAATAGATAAATCTTCACACGATTTTTATAAAGCCTCAACTACATAGGACATTAAAGAGTCATACTCACCGCAATAGTCATTTTCTGAGCTACAATGTTTGGTGATTCATAAAGTGGCCGAAGCACCTCTGGTACACTCCAGGCCTGGAAATAGTAGTCGTGTTACTAATCAAGTTTTGAACATCAAAGAAACTTTAGTGTATACCGTTTAATGTGCATCTAACCTTGAGATTAAAGTGATCGACGATATGAATAATTGACCCCCCACCCTCACATGGCCGAATTAAATATCCAGATGGAAGCATCTCGGCTCTTATAAATTGTGAAGCTGCTGCTGCACTTGGGCCAGCCCCGGTACCAGAAAGAGATCTTTCACAGACCTTCATGGAATAAGAATGAAAAAGATCAAAAACAAAAAGATTTATGCCAGTACCTTTAATATAAAAAGATCACGGTTCACAAACTTGTAACAGCCCATTCTAATAGAATCAACATGTTTTGAATAGCGGGACACACGCAATAACAGTTGTCTTAGTCAAGGCAATTGTAGAGTTTGCAAATTAGGCTATTTATTCATACATCTTTCTCACTGTTTTGGATAAGTCTGTGTGCAAGTGCAACCTTCCCAGACAGGAAGGTTTAATCAATGATTAGAAGATTTTTCTTGAGCTTGACAATGAGAGAGAAAAATGGCCATGCAAGTAATTCAATGCTCAGTTCATTCAAATACAAAGACGTCATACATCTTTCTCATTATTTTGGATAAGTCCGTGTGCAAGTGCAACCTTCCCAGACAGCAAGGTTTAATCAATGATTAGAAGGTTGAGCTTGAAAATGAGAGAGAGAAATGGCAATGCAATTTATTCAATGCTCAGTTCATTCAAATACGAAGACGAGTCTTTTTCTAGTGAAGTGCCAGATATCAAGAAAATTAAACACATGCATGATGATTATATCTCAGTCACTTGGCCAAAAGTCTATATTCAGCTATATACAGGTATAAATTGGCACAGGAAAAAAAAACAGATGAAAAGATTCATAGATGCATACCACAAGACTTCCATTTTCTAAGGTGGTTGTGTATCTCAGAGTCCAAAAGTCACGAGCAGGAGCCAGTGTAGTTGGTGCATATGTCTGCAAATAGCATTTAATGATTTATTTCTTCCACACAGGAACCTGAATGCAGAATATTATAGGAACCTGATATTTTAAAAATTCACCTGTGTATACACAAGTTCAATCGTTCCTCCATTTCCAGCAGGAAACATAGTGAAAACTTCAAGGCTCCGACAGTCTCGCAACCAAGAAGCACGATCTTTAAGGATCTCTGCAATCTACAAGATTTAAAGAAAAATATGTATGAGTTGAATTTCGAGACAGCCAACCACAGCATGCCACACGATAGAATCAGGTATCCATGAAGTGATAAATAAAAACTTGGAATAAAGACCTAAAGGAAAAAGAATAGAACTGCGAGATCTTACCTTTGTAGGTTCTAAACTAACAAGACTGCAGGCTCGAGCTGCCACTCCACCGCAACTTTGTGAAATGGCAAAGATCCCAACCGAATCCGGACCAGGCTAACAATTGGAAAGACTGTATAATTAATGGGAAACAGGAAAATGATCCACTTAACATGATTTTTTTAGATAAGACAACAACAAACCTTCATCCCAGGCATCTGGACCCAATCGACAGCAGTACCTGTGGCCTTTGATAGGAATTCTGCCAAAGTCTCCTCCGCAATCGAGAGGAGTCTGCCAAAAGCATAGACTTATATTAATGAAATGTCAGACCATGTAAAAAAAATTAAGTTATGCAATTATATGACAATAACGCAATAAAGAAGGATCAGATTTGAATAAGTACCCTGCAGGGTTGTTAGCATCTTTGAGAGTATGCTGAGGGGTGGTCGCTGCAGACTCACAACTTGCATCAGTTGTTGCTGCTGTTGCCTGCAGAGGTTTCTGCTACAGAATAAGAGTTTGGAAGCTCATGGAGTACAGAGAAAAGCATATAAAGCTAAACGCATAGAGTTCCAGGGTAAAAAACTTCTAAACCAATTAGGAGGTGCCAAGCATAGAGCTCTCTTTTGATAGCTCAAATGCAAATAACAAAGTAATATCAATGTTAACAATAAAACCAACCCTCGTGGAATTAGAATCAGTCATAACTCCAGATGTCTGATATCATATAATCATGTTGTGTTAGAATTCAGACAATCTTTGTATCAAAGATGCGTAAGGCTCAGCCAAAAGAGACCTAACCTAAAATTTCATATAATTGGAAAAATAATCCGTTATAAGAAAAACGGACAGATTATGTTGAATTGAAGCTTGTGTTCTTTTCAACATCAGGATTATTTATATTCAGGTCAGTGACTAATGAACAACAGGGCAGATCCAAAACATAGATACAAATAGCCAAATTAATTAATTAGTACAATAAAAAGATAAGAACTTTGCAATTGGTGGCTTGAGTGAGTTCTTTTAACAGAATTTATGCTGAGTAGATGATGAATGATCAACAGGGCGGATTCAAAACATACAAACAGATAGCCAAATTAACGAATTAGTAAAAGAAAACAATTTACACTTTGCAATTGGTGGAATATGTGTGCTGTTTTTAACACCGGAATTTATGTTGAGGTCAGTGACGAAACAGATCAACAGGGCAGATCCAAAACAGAGAAACAAATAGACAAATTAATTAATTAGTCCTAGAAAACACCGTACAATTTTGCAATTGGTCGTTTATGTGCGTTCTTTTTAACACCAGAATTGATGTTGAGGTCGACGACGAATGACCGACAGGACAGATCCAAAACATATCAAACAAATAGCCAAATTAACTAATTAGTTCAAGATAACGACGTACACCTTGCAATTGGTGGCGTATTTGTTGTTTTTAACACAGGAATTTATGTTGATGACGATGATGAATGATGGACAGGGCAGATCCAAAACATAGAAACAAATTGCTAAATTAACTAATTAATAAGAGAAAACGACATACACTTTGCAATTGGTGGCGCATGTATCCATTCTCGCATACCAGCTGGGATACCTGCTTCTGAAGGCGGTCATTTTCCTCCATCAACAGCTTGTTCATAGCACTCAATTTTTTATTCACGCTATGAAGCCTGGTAGATTCTTTCCTCTGCTTCTCTCGACACCTAAATTCACAGACAATAATTTTCCTAGCCTCCATCAGAACTAAATTATCCCATAACTACATCATAAACATAATCAAATCCACCAGGAATCTAACAAACTGACATCCAAAAATCAAGAATTTAAATCTAAAATTAAATTAAATTCCATTAATGAAATCAACAATTAAGGGCATCTAAAATAAAACAATCAAATAATGACACTGCAGAAACTTTCCATTCACCTGCGGTTTTGGAACCACACTTTGATCTGTTTGGGCTCAATGTTGGAAAGAATTGGGCATTCCCGGATCAGTTGCTGGCGGCGCAAGGAACTCGGTTTTGGGCACTCAGTATATACCCTTTCCAAGGCCTCCACCTGCTCGGCCGTGTACCGGACATATTTTCCTGAATCAAGATGCTTGTTTAAGCTGCCACTGCTACTCTCCCTGTGTTGCTGTGCCACCATAGCCATTTCTCCCAAACCTCAAATTCTCCAAAAAAGGAACCCAAACCAAAACTATGCAAATCTTGAATAGTCTGAGCAGCTTTTATGGTTCCACAGAGAACTGACAGGAGATTATCTGAATCGAACCCAAAATTTTCTTAATTTACTAATCTTTGTTTTTGCTACCTAGTGATCTCAGAAAACTAAATGGACGATCTTGATCAAGTCAGATGATTCTTGGGCATCTAGAAGGCTGAGAAACACACTCATACCACTCACCTTACCGAAGAAGCTAACAGCCAAAATAGCTCAACGAAAGCTAAACAGCCTTGTATACGAAATCAAATACATACTGACAAAAACAAATCTTTTTTCTCTTTTCCTTTTTCAAAAACAAAACCACCCTTCAACGAAGCTGCAAGTAAATTAGCAACCCACAGGAAAGAAGAACTGTAACCCCTCTTTTCTTATTACTAAATTATTAACTTTTACTTGACTGAAGGTAAAATCTGTTGCTTTTTCCCACGCAAAACCCCTGATTGTTATCACAAATCCACCACAAAATCAAAAGTTTTATGCGTTTTCTGCATTGATTACTGTGGAACCATTCAGCCTTTTCATTTCCTGTAACTTTAGATTTTTGCCTTCCCTCAATACTTCCAAAACACAGCAAAATTTTGCTCCAGCTGAAATTTAAACTTGAGAATATTCTATTTTTCACCTAAAATACTCCAAAATTGAATTTCGCCAAAAGGGTCATGAAATTAAGACAAGATTTGAGAACTGTGGATCAGATAAACACAAACTTTCAAATGGGATCTTCAATAAATGCACAAATACCAAACAGGAGACTCTCTTTCTTTTCGTCTCTAAAGAAATAGAAGAAGAGAGCCAGCTCCTTCAAGACAAAAGATAGCTCCTCGAAGATCTACGAGAGGAATGAAAAGAGAAATAATACTCTAGACATCAAGATTAAAATGACAAAAAAATGTCAGACACAACGAATTTTTAATAAAAAAGAAGGGATTTTTATTTCTTACTGGAAAAGAAGATAGTGATGCGTATGTACTGTGGGATGAGGTTGGCCAAAAGAAGGAGAGAGAAACAGCGTGTGTGTCTGTGTGTGAGAGAGAGAGGCTTTTTGGGGGGTCTGCTCGCAAAATGGCAGAGATTTTTCAAGCTCTGCTGCTGGTGGCCTGTTTACTCTTTTGGAGTTTTTGTTCTTCTCTTTTTTGCCCTTCAATGGAGTACTGTAGAGATTACGATAAATTATTCATTTTCTTGAAAATCAAAAACAGAAAAAGAAAGAAAGGATTTTGAATCGGCGCATTTAATCCTGTTTAAATGCTTGAAATGGCATGTTAGACCCACACGCCTATTGTATATCTGTCTCAAATGCTTTGGTCAAATCACACGAACAAAATCTTCTGTCATTGGCCTATCTTGGGTTCTCTGCCCCTCCCTTCCTCCAGCGCTCAGGTCTTTTGTTGTAGAGATAGGGTAGGGTAGGGTAGGGTGGGGGCTGAGTTAAGATAATGGAGGTCGAGACGTCGAGTAAATGATTGAGTAGATGCGTGATTAATTTCTTGTGTAGCTCGGGGAGTTCTATTTTGGGGAGTTCTGAAGATTTTCAATTCGTAGACAAAGAAATGTAACTCGCAACAATTAATTATCCACGTAGTCCATGCACTTCTTCTATCTACTGCAGTTTTATAATATTGTAAGAACAAGACTTCTTCATTGTTTCTAAAGGGAAGGGAGTGGAGTGAGGGAGAAATTGTGGAGGCCAGGGTGAGTGAAGGCGGAGGTGTAAATGACTGAGATATTGTTTTAGTACATCTGAGTTGGATATAAGATTATTTTTCGTCTTATTTGTTTGATGGGAGGGGGTATGTTAAGAATTGTAAATTTTTAGGACTCTTGGGCGACTAGACATAGCTAATAGCAACTATTGATTCTATTTTTTGCAATGATTACGTGGACAACAGATGTCGAGATCACTCACTCTGACGCAAGCAAATTCCAACACGTTTTGATCGTATATTCAAATGAAAGGATGGTATGTATGAATATGAGAGATACGACGCGAGACAAAAATATTCAAATACCAACAATGTATATAAACAAACAACATACACGACTCAATCAAAGTAAAAGTAATATAAACTTGAGCAAATAAGTATGGAATGAGCTAGAGAAGATTTGAGTACGGTTTGAAGTGTGAAGAGTTGCATCAGCAAATAAATGTTACAAGAATTGCGTATTTATAGAGTTATGACTGACGTGGTAGTCATTGAATCCGAATCATGTGACCTTATCTCCTAGGCTGAAACATCATATCACTTGGTCTGTCATGCATTTAGTTCATTGACAATTAGTTGGCCGTCCTACATGCTAAACAAACAATACTGACATTCATTAGTATAAACGTTATATCAATCATTCTTCTAAATTGTCTGCAAATCTTTCAAAAGACGTCAAGTGCTTCAACCTAAAAAAGAGCTTCGGACGGAGAGGTTGCTTTGGCAAAAAAAAAAAAAAAAGGGTTCCGAGTGAAGATAGGGTTTCAGCTATATAAGAGATCCGGAACAATGAGATCGGATTCTTTTTTGACTTTTTTCATTTTGACCAATTGGATATTTGTTGACTTTGTCAGATTTGACGTAATGCCTCCATGTGAGTTGCGACGTGACTTCCACTAGGATTTCTGGTGGTGAGGCATAACAACAACAATTAAGTCATTTTATACCATTCATTCACTTCTTTCGTTTTTATAATATTGTAATGTAAAATAGCGACTTATTCATTTTGTGTACATGGAGGGACGGGATGCGGAAGAAGAGATAAGAAATTGTTTCACCAATTCTTGTCCGTTTCATAATGTGGGAGTGTCTTCGCCCACTTCATTAAGCAAATGAGGGTGTTGTTTAGGGATTTGTTAATTTTAGTACAAATCAATATAATTAATATTCGCATGGTCCCTTCACTTCTTTTATTTTTCACGATTTTATGATGATGTAAGAAAGCGACTTCTTCATCTTGTGTGTTTGGACGGACGGGGAAGGGTGGGTTGGGTGGGGGAGAAATTGTGTTTCACCAGTTCTTGTTTCTTCTGATAGCGCGAGATGGACACTGTTACAACGTTATTTGAAGGCTAATGAAAAATTCAGAAAAGTCAAAAAAATGCTGCTTATGACTTGAATTTGATCTGATCATTGGCATATAAGTCTTAATGGGAACAGCTATCGATATGCTTCAATTCAAATCATATAATTGGATATGACTTCTGATTTATGAGTTGGGTGTAATCCATTTTTTTTTTCTTTTAAAAAATGTGTTTTCACAATTATAGATGAAAGAAATCTTGTCCTTTTTACCCAATCAAACTCGATCTATGTTCAAATTTAGTTGTGACCCAAATTCTTGTTCATTATTTAATTGAAAATATTGTTGGAAAAGTATTGAAAGTTCAGTGTTCATAATAGACTTGAAGATGTTTTGAACGAGCCCAACGTAAGTTTGACTTTTATTTCACCCCAAATTATTTATTATTGATTTTAGCCATTGTATTAGAATTTCATTTTATATTAAACTTTTCATATATTAATTCTCCTAATATTTTAGAGATTATTTGATTATAACTACATGATGTACAACACGTATTGAAATCGACCAATTGTCCAATTAGCTATTGGTTCAAAGAGATTTTTTTGTAACTTCTTATTATTGATTATAGTGTATTATCCGATTCTGCCCATGGTTTTCCCGGATTTTATTTTCACATAAATATTGTTTTCATTATAATCCATTATTTTTATATTACTCATATAATTTCTCTCTTTAATTATTTGGCCTTATTTCTAACAATCTAGTTATATACAAACGACATGTGTTGAAACTCGAGAATCTAGAGACATTTTTGTACTATTCCAACAACTGGGTAGTATCGTTTTACTTGAAATACTATCCATGGGGCACATTTATGCACTCAACATGTTCATTTGAAACTTTATGTATTTCGACTCTCAAGACTCTTTCATGAAATTCAACAATTGAGTAGTGCTAATTTACTTATAATGGGTTCCCCTATCCCCATCGAGGTGGTCAGGGGCGGAGGGGAGAGGGGTCCTAGGGGGGGGGGGACCTGGCCCCCCCCCCCCCCCCAATCTTGAAAAAAATAAAATAATTAAAAATTAAATAATTAATTAAATTTTATTTTTATTTTTTTTAT
>CAIGRL010252914.1:0-17709 GCA_903798325.1 Fraxinus xanthoxyloides
TAATTGTCGAAAAAGTTTCAAATACCAATTCACCATCTTCTTGGTTAGTTATTCTTGGGCTAACGATGCAAATATTTGCTCATGATGAAGGTTTGAATTATTGATGTGACTTTTGTGTAAAGTATATTTGTGTCTCGTCTTGTCAATGTAAGAGCATTTAGTGCCTTGTAAGGCTAGGAAGTCAACTTGATGGATAAGACTCGATGGCTTGGCCAAGGAGATGAGGCAATGTGTAATTTGATTCAAAGTTTAATATTTTATTTGTAACACTATAAATACCCCCACCATGTAACATGTAAAGGCTATACCTAGAGATATATTATTTTCTAATAATGCAATTTTGAATACACAAAACAATACAATAGGCTATACCTAGAGATATATTATTTTCTAATAATGCAATTTTGAATACACACAACAATACAATTTGCTCTCATATATATTCGCTACTACAAATCTTGTTTTCATCGATAAATCATTACACAATATTGTTCCATAAATATCGCAAGAACCCGAATGAAAATGTCTCGTGTCATTGAGCTCCTCCCACGTTCAAACCTTGAAGCGATCATGACCATCAATCGGCATCAACATGTTGGATTTAGCTTACATATACACGAGTGGGCCCGACATCTATTGAATTCATTTTTCGAGGTCAACACGCTCCATATTTAGGCAAGTGTCATTATTCTTTGATATGTGGAGGTGGTGGTATGGAAGCAATGCTCGATTCTTTGCTCATATGTCAAGCTTCGTACCATTTTTTACTCAAAAATCTTTTTCTTTGATCTCAAGGCTAGGTGGTGTGGCATGGCATGGTTTTGGACTAAAAACTTGATCACATAGGTGATCGTTGGGTGATAGGACTTTTGCAGATTTGCTCTTCGTTTTGAGAATTTTTAAGTTCTTGGGTGCATGAGATTTAATAAATTTGGTAGGATTTAGATTCGATGATAGTTAGTGATGAGGAGAATTCAACGATATGAAATGATAAAATTTACATTGTATGTTGCACGAAATATAGAACGTGACACAAAAATTTAAAGCATTACGTTATAATACTTTTCAAAATTTTATTTAGAAAGTAGGGTACTTGAAAAAAAATATTCCTTTTGTTAATGATATCCAAATCAGCCCAAATTAAGTCCAGGCTCAATGGGCCTCTTCACTAACCGCCTTGAAGCCCAATCTTTCATTCCACCTCAAAAGGTTGCGATTGAAAAGATTCCGGCTCCATTTCTTCAGCTTTAGCAATCATTACCCTCTACCCTTACACCGCTTCCAAAACCCTAATTCTCCGCCGATTTCCTCTCGAGTTTTCTCAGTCATGGCGAGCTCTACAGAACCTACGAACTTGAAAAGAGGAGAAGAAGAAGAGGATGATTCAAAACCAGGGGCAGAAGATGAGGACACTGGGGCACAGGTGGCTCCTATCGTCAAACTGCAGGAAGTGGCTGTTACCACTGGCGAAGAAAATGAAGACATCCTTCTCGATCTGTGAGTATTTACTCTTTCTGTAATAAAGCACATAGATCTGTAGTGTACTATTCGAAGATGTTGACTACTTGTAGTTTTTAAGGAAGCGGATTTGATTGCAAATATGCATAGATTTGCACTTGTGTTCTGGTCTTAGTATTTTCGTTTATTTTGTATAATTTTCTTGTAGTTAATTACTTGTTTATATTTGTATATTCTTGAATATTCTAATGATGTTGGGGTTTTTGGATTGGCACTTTATTATTTTTAAAATGTGGATGTTAGGAAGGCAAAGCTGTATAGATTTGATAAGGAAGGGAGCCAATGGAAAGAGAGGGGCGTCGGGACGCTGAAGCTACTCAAGCACAAGGAGAGTGGCAAAATTAGGCTTGTCATGAGGCAGAACAAGACCCTTAAGATTTGTGCTAACCATCTGGGTAAGTTCACACATAAAATATGGCTATTGGATGTCTATTGCATTTGTATTTGAGTTGTGCAAATATCTTGGTTGGATGAATGTATTCCACACCCATATGTAGTTATAGATTTGTGATTTGGAATCATGGATTTGAATTGTCCATTAAGAATTGGTTTTGGTCTGTTTTCCAGTGCTACCCACAATGACTGTGCAAGAGCATCAAGGGAATGACAAATCATGTGTGTGGCATGCTGCGGATTTTGCTGATGGAGAGTTGAAGGAGGAGACTTTTGCTATTCGGTTTGCCTCTGTGGAAAGTGTGTTAAATTTCCTTTTTATCTACAATTTGCTATATGTTTTATACTGTATATTAAATTAGACTAAAGTTCATGCTTGGTGGGTTACATCTCCTTTTTATCTACAATTTGCTATTAAATTAGTTTCATCTTCATGTTTTGCTCAATTAAATAGAATTTTTTTACTGATTTTCTTGTTCTAGTATTGCTATTCTTGCCATACTTGTGGAGTTTCATTTGCAGTTTCACATTTTCTCATGTACACTAAATAAATTTCTGCTTTTAACGTCATTGTAACAAAAGCCGGTAGATGGGGATATATTAAGGGCGTGTTTGGTCATGCTTAAAATCCAATTAAAATTGAAAATATAGCTGTTATTGGGTCCTACTCGTCTAATAAAAGTCAACAATAAAGGCTAATTTTTTAATTTTAATTCGATTTTAATTTCTACCGAACACGCCTTAAGTAAAGGATGAAAAAGGTGCCCTTAATACAATATTCCGAATCCATGCACTTCTAGAATTTTGCATTCTTCTATTTGAATCAGAAGGCAATTTTAATTCTAGTTGACAATTAACTGTGTGATTTAGCATGTGTGTAGTTTTCCGCTGTAATCTTGTGGCACAATTTTGTTTAATGCTTAATCTTAGTCTGGCAATATTATGGATATATCACTGGGATATTTTTGCAAGCTTTAATGTTTGGTTCAAAAATTACATTTTTTAGATATTTGGAATTTAGAGATACATTAACATAACCTTTTCATTTCAGCATATGTTCTTATCGAGGAAAAGCAAATGATATTAGTATGCAGCAAGCAAAAGATGTGAATTGATCATGCTTTAATCTTGTGGGTCCTCCTTATAATCTCCAGCTATAAAATTATATGTATTAGGAATTAAGTGCTGATAGCTAGAGAAAATGTAAAAATATTCATTTGTGATTAACTTTTCTTTCTTGCCTATAGCTGCTCTTTCTACTACTGGATTTGCTGGATTTGGATCTGTCTGTTGATATCCTTGGTATCTTTTGTTTTTCCATTTCAGATTGCAAATCTTTCAAAGATAAGATTGAAGAAATCACTGAATCTCTGGCAAAAACTACTGAGGATAGTGAAGAAGGCACTACTGCTGCCAACCTTATTGAAAAGTTAACTGTTGAAAGCCAGGATACAGAAGAGAAGCAAGAGGCCAAAGAGGCATCCAAGGAGGAGAATCCTGAAACTGAGCAGCAGGAAAAAACTGGCAGTGATAAGTAAGATCTCGCGTTCTTGTCAGGGTTCTTGTTTTCACAGATGAAGCCTTGCATTGTCTGATGAATAAGATGAGTATCAGATTATAAATATGAAAACATGATTTTGCGATTTGGAGTTGTCTGTCAGTTCAGGGTCGGTTGGATGTCAATTGGTGTGCTTGGAGTTCTGAGTGTGGGATACTTGCTATTACTATCTTTTTCTTATATATGGTCTCTAAGGAACTGCAAACCTTGTTTTTTAAGGGTGCATTACCCTAGGCTTATATCGTGTCTAATTATTAGACAGTCCACTTTGAAGAGCTAGGATTTCTAGCTTTAATATCTACATTTTTGCTAATTGAACTTGCTTACATTTTCTAGCAAATGGCTGGGCATTGGGAGAACCTTGTCCAGTATTAATAACTAGTTGACTTGGTCTCCTATGCGAATTTACAAACAAATAGGCAATTCAAGTTGCAGTGCTGAGGGTGTTTCAGTCTACCCATTGTTGATCGCGATCTAATTACACGGCCCATAATGCTCCAAAACACTGAAGTTGTGCAGGCTTGAAAAAGGTCATGGAAAAATTTCGTAATTAAGAGTTTTGAGTATTACTTGTTTCAAAAGTAAAAATAAATGTTTCAAATTTCAAAAATCAGATACAAATTAAAATTTCTTTATGATTTGATTAATTAATTATATATTTAATTAACTAAATATATTAAGGCACAAATTTATATAATTTGGATACAAATTAACGATTTAATTAGTCACATTATTTTTCGGTTACAAATCAAAAACTTTATGTCAAAGTATTTTACTTAAACAATTTAAAAATTTTATAAATTACAATTTTTTCATTGGTCATAGATTAGAAAAAGAAAATTATACGTCACAATTTAATTATCGATATAAATCATAAATATTATAAATCACAATTGGGCACATACCAAAAATTTATAGGTCACAATTTATTAGACAATTACAAATTTTCAAACTATCGGTCACAAAATAACAATTTTTTAGGCCACATTTTTTTTTTTATCACAATTTATCTTTTTCGTTGCTAACATATTGTTTATTGGTTCATAGATTAACCAATTTAATAGTCACAATGAACCAAATAATTCGTGATCACAATCAAAACTTGTGACCACCACTTCACCGCCAGAACCACCAACTCTCGACCACCATTTTCAACTACAAACCTATCATTGTCATCGCTAGATCCACCACCACTAAATACAAAAAATCACAACCGCCGGATCTACCACCAACGTCGACAACAAAAACCACAACCTCTACTGAATCTGATACCATTTCTCTTGAGCAAGCTGGGTGATCCAAGGGTCAATTATCCCTAAAATCTATATAGTGAATCTTTCACTAATACATTTAGTTGAACTTATCATTTAATGGCACGTCACCTACTACATAGACGAATAATCATATGGAGAAAAATAACATTATGAGTTAAGAAAATATATTTTATTTAAATAAATTAAATAAGAGAGGCACAACATATTCTAACTTTTGTTTTTATTTTTTATTTTTTTTTTCTTTAGATTAAGCTCCCCCAATGTTACAGTTAAATCGAATCATTGGAGGCAAGACCTATGATGAATATATAGTAAATACTATATTACAAAAATGAAAGAAATCTTTTTAGGAGGAACACCACAGCATGGAAAAATGTTGAAATTACATGCATGAATGAAGTTATTGTTAAATACTGCAGTAAATTTGAGATTGAATATGTAAATACAATTTAATTGGTGCAATATTGAATATATAAGAAGAGGATTTTCATGATCCTTCTTATGAAGAAGAAATTTTTAACGGTACGTTTGACAAAGGCCATTCCTCTTTTAATCTATCTCTACGACTACTAATAATGGCGACCTCAACCAAAATTTATTTTCATAAATGAACAATCATGTGTCAAAGACCAGTTAAACATATAAAATGAAGCAAGAGAAGCTACATTTACTGGCAGTTCTCCTAAACAGCTACATTCTACCAGAATCAAGGATCTATATTTACATATTAAACTTATTGATGTCAATAAGTTCACACAGTACATAATTCTGTAACTACAAGATTTCAACTCAATAGCTTTTTCTTAAACGGAGAGAGTTAAGTAGTAAATTTATCGAAAATAAGTACTGAAAACCTATGAAATGCCAAATTCGAGTCCTGTACAAGAGCAAAAACTTCAAAATATAAATGAGAAAGGGGAAGTGGCAAAGATTTGCACCCAACTATAAAGTTTTTAACTGAGATTACAAGATCAGAACTTACTCGCAGTGAACGCCTTAATAAAATGAAAATAAGTCGTGGTTTAAAGTATTAGATCCTCAGGAAGGTCATATATTAGAATGCACTAGCTGCAGTTGGCCAACATTCAGTACACTAGAACCAACTAACAAAAGGAAGGATTTTGTATCAGACGAACAAACAACTCAACTGTCAGAATTGGTTCCATTTACCACAGAATTTCTCCGGTCACATGTTGGATTTAGTTTGGTGAATCAATGAATTAGTGCCAACATATACCTTCTAAGAGATACTAATGAATCTAATCTTAATTCAGAATAGTAAGTCTTAAGAGTCTCGGTTGCAAGCCCAATATCTTGAAATCCAACCTTTCCCAATCCTAATTGAAAATTGTAATTTGGAGGGTAATTGTATACATGAGTTAAGACCAATCTTGAATAATTGCTCTTCATCCTACACCACATATAAGGCTTCGTTCTTGTCTGTGGTTTTTTTCCTTCTGATAGTAGCGTAAGTTAAATTTTATCAACACTAGTCTGGGATTTTTTTTTGCAGGTGGTTTCTTGGTAGAGAAACTGAGAGATCTAACAAGGACTATCCATCTATGCTTGTAGAGAAGAACCCAGAGACAGAAGGCAAAAACCAAAAGGAGAGATAACAGAGAAACTTGTAAAAATTACGTGGCTATGATTATTGTTAGAGGCATCACTCTTTAATGTTTTCACAATGGTTAATGGCATACCAACAAGTAAAACAACACAAATTTTAAGAACAAGATAATTATCTCTCGTTTAAACATCATAAAGTTAGTAAGCACGATGGTTGAGGAATGTATTATAAGGCCCCGGAACAAAAACTAGGGGAAGCACGCAAATGCAAAAAATATATGATTTTAAAGAGCAAATCACAGAGAATCCAAGATAAATCACATCTTAAGAAGTATAGATATTTGTCTCAAGTGTAAGAATAATAACTCATGTACATGATTTCTTGTTCCATTCAATAACCTCGGATAATATGTTAGACTTGGGATCTGGGGTTCCGGTTCCCTTCAATAACCTAAGGTAAGATTTTATTTACAGAAGTGAACAAAGAACACAAACGAAAATTGCAGGTTTCATTCTACACCTAGCCGAATCTATGATAGCACATATCAGTTGTTCCATGATAAACGAAGAAATGTCTATTGTAAATTAAATTTTTATATTCCATCCATAGGAAGGATCATAAAACTAGAAAGTCAAGGAAATAATAGATGACTTTTGTCATAAATTTAACAGTGAGTTCCAGCACATTTACCCTTAAAATGTAATCTATCTAAAAAAACAGTTTGAACTACATAAGACCTTCCCCTGTGGCCAGAGTTTCTCATCTTGCCATTCACTAGACTAGCATACCTACTATATTTCGTAGATGGACAGTGTTAATAGAAACCTGTAAAGAATAATTTTTCTTGTAGATGCATCCTCTCAAATGTAAAGCAGAAGACAACTTAATCAAGTTCTCGTAGAATCTTGGCAAAAATCAATTAGAAACGCCGGTGGGGTTTTTATACTCAGCTTGATTGGTGAAATCGACAATGCCTTCTGCTTCCAAGAACCGGTTTAGATGCTTATCGTCCAAATGTTGCTGGTATAAAAAGTAAAAACCCGAAAATTAAGATCCCAAATTGGAATTTTAGCTTTTTTCTGAAAATCTGCAAATAAATATTCACTTCAAATTTCAGTTAATAAGAGCTTAAGAGCTTACAGATAAACATTCTCTGTATTTCTCCCACTCAGAAACACACTCCTGTTTGTTCCACTCGCCCTTCAAAAACTTTTCTGCATACCACCTACACATAACATCGAATTCATGTCTCCGAGGTTTAATTAGGGTTCCGGAGAATTAAATTTGACAAAAAAAAAATGCTCTCGAAAATTTAAATAAAAGAGGAAATACTAGAAAGAAAATGATCGAATTATTCACCTGTTGAAGCAGTTGTGGTAAGCAGTCCTGAGATGGGCACAAGGTGAAGTCGCTGAAGAGGATGGACGTTTCTTCTCTCCCATAATCCCCATTTGTACCGACGATTAATTACAAAAATCACCTTTGAAGATGTTTACGCCAAGCAATATTTAAGGACGACCTGAATTTAAAGTTGGAGACCTAATTGCTGTATTTTGTATAGATGAAGGACCCAATATGAAGTTTATTTATATTTCAGAATATTGACTTGCACGCACAATGCGTAGTCACAACTATATAAACACAGATCAATCCAGTACTTGCCGTAGAATCCACAATTCACTTTGCACAAAAAAGTTGTGCATTCATCATAAGAAGAAATATCATCAAAACAAACATCAAATTGTTCATTTTCAGATTTTGAACTATTACTATTTCTTGTTCCATCATAGTGCAACCCAATGCGATTTGATTACGATTATAGTGCTCTCATGTGTTATTCTCTACGATTCTATAGTGATTCTAGTGACATCCTATCAAATTTGCAACTTGTATGTGATCGGGATCGTTTTGATTTTTAAGATTATATGATCTTACGATTCAGATCACGATTCTGATAACTACGGATGTAATATATAATGATTTTTTCGAAGTTATTCCAACACCCTCTGTCACGCAGTGAGAATGCTCAACTCCCCATTCGGCACGGCAAGTACGCTAAAAGCTAGGCGTGAGACCTATCTTACCAATAGTGCACTAATGATATGTGATCATATACAGATATTTCTCCTTCCATCCTACTCATAGCATGCATGTATGCCAGTTGTTCGGGCTTGCCGGCCAGAGAATGAGGTGAGGGCATCCTTGAGGAGTTGAATTTCGGGAGCCAAACCTGTGATCCGTGAAACCTGTCTACTCTTACTTAGTCAAGTGTTGTGCGTTCTTAAAGGGCTTATATTTGCTAGTTAATGAGTTGGATATCTCTTCCATTATCTTGGATTCCGTTAATTCAACGATAGCAACTAAAAATGAACGTTGATGCAGCACTGCAATTGGCAGGCAATGGCTATGGACTATGGTTTTGGTGAGTTGTAATAATAGCAGCTTTCTCGAAGTTGTTTCAGCACAGCATCTCCTCTTATCTGGCCATGTATTATGCGATCTTAAAGAGCTGACTTTTTCTAAAGTCAACGAATTGGATATCTCCTCCATTAAATGAAATTGTGTTAATCCAATATGGCACCTGAAAATGAATGTTGGTATGGTACTACGAGTGGCAAACTACGGTATTGGCAAGTTGTGTGGCTTTCTCAAAGCTCCAACACCGCATCTCCCCTATTTGGTCTAGTGTTATGTAATCTTAGCTTTTGTTTGGTATCCATTATTTTCTTTCTCATTTTCGACCACACATTTTTCAATATAATAATATTACACGCAAGCCAAGATTTTTGCTTATTTTTTAACCACACTTTCTTCATTAAATCACTTTTTCAAAATACATNTATGGCACCTGAAAATGAATGTTGGTATGGTACTACGAGTGGCAAACTACGGTATTGGCAAGTTGTGTGGCTTTCTCAAAGCTCCAACACCGCATCTCCCCTATTTGGTCTAGTGTTATGTAATCTTAGCTTTTGTTTGGTATCCATTATTTTCTTTCTCATTTTCGACCACACATTTTTCAATATAATAATATTACACGCAAGCCAAGATTTTTGCTTATTTTTTAACCACACTTTCTTCATTAAATCACTTTTTCAAAATACATTTTTTGAAAAAGAATGGGGCTTAAACATGCTCTTAAAGTGTTATGTAATCGGATGTATTGATGCAATGATAGCTATAAAATGTCTTCCCTTACATATCCAGTTGTTTTCACATATTTATGATAGCCTTTCGACTTTGGAGCACACTGTTATTTGGCGTGCGACAAATTGTATAGTCCCCGCCTAACTAGAAATGTTATTTAGGTTTTTGCCTAATCGAAATGGTTGGGAAGTCCCAAGTTTCAATGATAGATTAGATTTTTAATATATTTTAATCAAGTTTGATAACATATGTGGTTAAAAAGTTAATAAAAGTTATGGATTTTGTTACGCCTCGCCTTCAAGACTCAAAGAAAAGTTGTCACGTGGACAAGAAGTCAATAAGGAAGTCAAAAGAGGTTCACAAGGTCAAGTAACGAAAAGTCAAACAAGCATGCCGAATCACCACTTCAAGGACGAATCATTACAAACTTACGTTGAGGCTTTATGAAGCTTTCTGAGGCTCTAGACTCATCCGAGGTCCATAAGCTGACGTTGTCCCATGCTACAGATTCAAAGATCTCCTACAATAATTGATGTGACGTTTGTAATAAAGTTTGTAGCATATTATGCAGAGCGGTTGACCCCTTGTCAATGTATTAATTATATGAATGGACGATAATGTGACGTCCTAATATAGGAGATGAGGCCAAGTGATTCTGATCCAACGGTCACCACTTCGGCCTAAGCAGTATAAATAGTGTCTCATTGTAAGTAATCGACTCTTTTGTAATTAAAAAAGAAACGAAACATATACACTGGAACTCCTGAGATATATCAAGAAAACACTTAGTAGAATTTCGAGTGATCTATTACACTCTCGTTGAGCATCAACGTATAAAAGATAGTGATCCCAGTACAAATTCTTTATCTATCATTCCACATATTCCCGTCAATGCTAACGGAGGATTATCTCGAATTTAGTGCACGGTAGTCATTGTTAGCCTGATTGCCATCGTCCAACACCGTCAGAGTCTGAATATTTTTGTCTTTCGCCGTAAAGTGTCTTTCGTGTCCATTTCCAACCAGTTACCGTTGTCGATCCGGTAAGAACACGTCGAAATCGCACTTGACGTGACAAGAGTGGATCCGACATCTGTTGAGTTCCTTTTTTTGGATCAACAGATTTCATAAGATGCGTGGTTCAAAATGAGTTTTAGAAAAATAAATTAAAAAATAGGGCCAGACAATGACTTTCAAATTCATAAATTCTATGAAAATCGTATATTTCAAAAAATTCATTAAAATTTGAACTGAGGACTATTGCACATTATTTAAAATTTTTTGTAAGTATATAAATCAAATTATAAATATGTATACAAGAAATTGACTATAATAAGTCCAAATGTACTGAATAATTCATGTATCAAGGATCAAACAATTCACGAAAAATTATAATTTATCTACGAATCAAATCATAAACGATTGTACGCGACCTTAAAGAATTAAAGAAATAACTCAAAGGTAATGGTGTTTTACATTCAAGATGTTCATTCTTACATTTCATGTGACAATAATTGACAAGTTTTTTTCATTTTAAATAGTTGTTAAAAGTTTCTAATTTCCAATTAACATGGTTATGATATTTATTTTTTCGTTTAAAAATTAAACTTTCAATAGTTAGGCAACGTATTAGAGCACACAAAAGTCGTACATTCTTGAAGCACATCATCAAAAAGCTTAAGATATTACACAGAAAATACATTTATTTTTGTAAATTTAACCTTCAATATGATTCCTGCACTACGAACTCATTTTATTTTCTATTAAAAAGTCAAATAAAAGTCCAATTTCATAAATATGCGGTGTTGACACTTAGAACTCAAACTTGTATAATTTGTTATCATGTTAAAGTCATCTAAGGTCAAGTGTGGTGCATCGAGTCAGATAGGATAAAAAATTCACAATAAATTATAATGAATTTTAATTAGTAGAGTGTATTTTCTATAATATATTAAATATCACATTAAAGGAGAATCATTTTTTTTTTACGATTTTAACCTTACTACAATTCAATTATTTCAATAATACCTTACTTTTTGTTTTTCAATATGTAATAAACGTTACAAAATCCTTGTCATGTATTGGTTTCGTGTAATTACTTCTCAATTAATTAACATTCATATTAATTTAGATGGAATGAATAACTGACTTCTCAATAAGGCCCAATTTATTGAGATACAAAAGGGTCAAGCCTATTCTGTGAGTAATCTCACTATAATCGTAGAAAGCATACTTGATTTGATGAATCTTCATTTACATGAATCTATGGTTATTGTAGATGAATTTATTCTTATTCATGTATTCACAATTAATTATCATGTATTAATTTTGTGTTATTAATTATCAATTAATTAACATTCATATTAATCTAGACTCAATCAATGAATATTGACTTGATGAATCTTGATCCACTTGAATTAGAGTTATTGTAGATGAATTTATTTTTATTCATGTATCTAAGAATTTTAATGGATGTTTAAGTTCGTGTATTAACAATTAATTCTTATGTATCAAATATAGGACGTGTTCGGTAGAGATTAAAATCGAATTAAAATTGAAAAATTAGTCGTTATTGTTGACTATTATTAGAAGAGTGAGACCTAATAATGACTATATTTTCAATTTTAATTGGATTTTGAGCTATATAAAACACGCCCTTAGTATAAAAATGTTGATAATTTACGGTATTTCATCGTCACAAAAAATTGAATCATAAAAGTTGAATTTTGAGAGTATAATTTTTTTTTTATCTTAGATTCCTAAATTTTATTTTCTTTAGTTCATTTAAAACTTATCAAATACTCTCTACAAATTGATATTAAATATTACTTTTACGGTACTTATAAAATATTGAAAAATGATATGGGTACATAATTGTACCCATAGTACAACCCTAAAATAGTTCAGAATAACGTGTAATAAATGTTCAACTTTGACTAGTGATGAATAAATGTTTGAATTTCATTTAAATTACTATCTCCTTTTATCTGACTTAATCACACATCCAACATCCATATTATGCTGTACAATGAACCTTGCAAGTGATTATAAATTAAAGAATACTATATGCCTTAATTCATAGTAATACCATCTACCCAATATTCTTGATCAACAAGCCAGTTAACCTATGGGTTAAGCTTGGCTCGTCCAACTAGCCAAACCGAGCTTGGATGGCTGCAACACCTTGGCCCATTGCCAACCCCTTGACATTTTTATGAGGACAACTTCGATTATAAAAGACCCTATTCACATGACAAAAGTGCTGATCCTGTGACAATTATATATTTCGAAATGGAGAAAAAAAAAATGGAAGATACACAGAACAACTGGGGAAGGTCAAGAATTAATTTTATTTGACTTTTAATTAAGAAAATTAATAAGTGAAAGTCACCGATTGTCAAAGTCATCTTTCAACCGCATAACTCCAACTAATACTTTGCATCCTTTATTTTATTTTTTATCAATAACTACAACTTACTTGACAGAATTCTACATAACATTCTGTCATTAGACAATTTGAAAAAAAAAAAAAGTTATTTTTACAGCAAGTTTTCTGCCAACAAAGGTGACAAAAAATATGTAGAAATAATAGATAAATTCATTTATATATAACATGGGCAGATTTGAATGCAAACCAATATATTGACTCTCTGACTTTTACTTTTGAGCCATCATAATGGGAATCCTAATAACGTCTCTAAATTGTCGAGTCTATCACCAATAAATCATCCAATCAAGAATGGCTACATGTGATCCCTTTAGAGGTAGTCGAGTTGGTAGAGCAGGTAAACGCGGAGATCGAAAGTCACGAATTCGAATTCTCTGTCAACACTTCTTCAGTCAAGTCCGTTGCACCGGACTTGTCTAGTGTTATTTTTCTCTCGTGTGTAGTTTGAGGGTTACTGCACATAGAGCGAGGTTTACCCAGTGCACACTCACGAATAACGATTACGGGTTCCTACGTCAACAAATAAAAAATAAAAAATAAAGGCTACACTTGAAATTTTCACTAACTATAATAGCTTGCGTTAGTTTTAGTTTATTCTCTTTTTTCAAACATGTTTTTATCAAAATTATGTCACTCGAGATTATGGGAGCATTTGTAAGTTTAAAAAATTACGTATATAACTATCTTAATCGACCTTTTTTTTTTTTTGTAAAAATTTTCAAGTCATCTCAGCTCCACTTATTCGCGTACAATCTTTCCATTTTACTTGAACTATACAACTATCTTAAAATTCTCATTTTCTTTACGCTTCTATGGACATATTGTTGTTTAACCTAACAATAGCGGAAAAATAGAGCATGACGGGTTGTCATTTTGTAGCTAAGACCTATTATTGTTTTATTTTAAGGTGATTATATTCACACCGCATCTTTTTATATATACATTACAATTTAATTACATTAAAGATCTTTAATCTTTATTAGTGGTCATATATATCAATATTTTTTGTCACTTTCTTATCTTTAACATTTTATTAATTAACAAATCTTGTTCTTATTTACGGTATTCATTCAAAAACATTATAGAAAGTGCTTTAAAATGAGGGGCAAATACTTTTTTTTTTTACTTATATTAATTTGATAATAAGAATGCATGAAATTAAAATATTGTACGAATTTATTTAACAATTATCTCAACTGCATGAAAGGGACTCCCAACTAGTTCTTGCCATCATGACTTTGTTGTCAACAAGATTCTCACATAACCAAATACAAACCCACAATTAATTAACTTCATTTCATATTCAAGAAAATGTAGGACCAATAAACGGATGAGAGCAAAAGCTATAAAAAAATATTGAAAGAAAAAAATATTATGCACTTGTTAATTGTGAAAACTAAACTACCAATCAGCGCCTATGATTTTTGTGTATGATTCTTGAGCCTACAGGGCTACAACAAAACAGAAAGGTATAATGTGAAATTCATTGAGAAAAAGCGAAGATTTTTCACCTTCTATGAGAGAAATGAAGTGCCAGCAAGGTTATGATGCAAAAGGTTATGAGCAATGGAATCCCTTGCTTTCATGGCATTTGCTGATCTCAAACTTATTTCTGGAACCATTTCATCATCAAAGAATTCGTATTTCAGCGATGAATCTAGATCCTCGTTCCTCATTTCGCATATATTATGCAAAACGCAGCACGCCCCTAACACAACAGGCAAGTCCTGAAGTTTCACCTCAGATCTTTTCTGTAGACAACCCCATCGTTTCTTCAGTCTTGTAAATGCCTCTTTTGCAATCCCCTGAATTTCCCCGATTTTCTCATTGAAAGCGTGCTGTGTCCAAGTCAAGTGCTGTTTTGTATAGGGTACCAATACCCAATCCATTAAAGGGTACCCAGAACCTCCAACAATCCAAGCACCTTTATAGAAACCTGCATTTGCTCTTCGAAAAAGTGTGGATTTTTCCAAAACCTGATCATCAGGCATTGAACCAGGATATCCTATGCAGACATCAGTAAACGCTCCCCTTGGATCAACCACACCTTGAACTGTAATTGAATACGAGGACTTTTGATTCCTGTCCGTGTGCCTTCGGTTGAAATAGGCCACGATGCTTACTTTAGGAGCAATGATTGGCATGTGGGTTGTGTACATTGATCCTACCACATTGCTTATCCCGGAAATGGACTCAAAATCATCCTTAATCCTATTCGCTGTTTCATCGTCCGGCCACCTTAGATATTTCGGCATCAAAACACTCCTAATTGCGGAACAAACCTCAAGAACAAGCTTATGGCAGGTCGAAATTCCCAATCCAAATTTCTTTGAAACAAGCCTAAGCGGCTCCCCTGTGGCTAACCTCCATATACACACCGCAACGCGTTGCCTCACAGGGACAGCATCCCTCAACATAGTATTTTCCTTGGCAACAACCGAACTCAATTCATTGCATATCAAGACAAAAGTATCTTTTCCCATTCTAAATGCCTTCTTAAATTCCTCATCTGGGAAATCCGGGCTATTACATTGATCCCACCAATCTTTAGATCTATGCTTAACCCAAAGCCGCCGCTGCGACCCCGTTGCTGGCACTTTATCGCTCCCATTAGTTCTATCGTTACCACCTGAAATGGAATCCTCTATGTCGGCCGAGGCAAGGGCGATGGTAGTAGCATTTGATGCAGCAAACACTTTGGCGCGCGCCTTTCTTTTTCTAGCACCATCAACGCGATTCACGTCCTCACGATGGTCCTCCTATTGAAGACAATATTTAAGTAAATATATAGTGACGTGTAATAGTTTAAACTTTTGGGAGAGAGGAGTTATTACGTGCACCTTGGAGTAACAATCGAGCACTGCGCAGTCTGCGCTTGTCTTCTTCTTCTGATTTTCCTCAAATTGTAACCTTTCTTCTTGATGGCCCTTGGCAAATTCTTCTCGGCCGTCCTTGTCTTGATCCTCAAGCAAAATTAAAGAAGTCGATATCTCTTTCAATCCTTTTGTCTTCACCCCACCTCGTTTTTCATCAACAACACTGGTATCTGTTGTATTCTCCTTCCTTCTTCTCTTCAGCTGCTGCAGCTGCTTATTTTCATTCATCTGATAACGGGTTTCTTGAGACGAGCGAAAACGGAGAGCAATCAGGATTTTCTGGGTGGAATGGGAACTCGATATACATATACAGTCGAGGTCTTCGAGGACATGTTTGAATGGAAGTGTGAACACGTATGGAAGAATGTCAATCGTCAAAATCATAAAATAGAACTTTGAAAATTTCAGTTCATAATATTATAGATAGTCAGGAGATGTGTGAACGCAGCTATGGAGGAAGTTTCGAAGGAAAGGCAGGATTGGATTGGGGTTTTGACTTCCCTAATCCCTCATGAGCAATCGAAATGACGAACATGATTTTTACCCTAACTCTATATATATATATATATATATCGTATTTTAAGAATGAAAAAAATTATTTATTCATTAATTCTTAAAATATACATTGTTTTTATTATTCGACAAATTCTTTCATGATTTTTAATTTGTATAGACAATAAAAACTCTAGCCTTAGATTTTACACAATATCTTTAAATGCAAATACTTTGACGAGTCGTTTGCATTCAAAATTTCTTAAGACTTTGTTTGGGTTGTGATGCCAAAAAGGGCCCAGTGGGCAATGATGAAATTTTGGGCTTGACCCAATATGTTGATTAACCATTGCCCAATAACTCAAATGAAGAATACCATAACCCGAGCCCAATATAAGGTGACATGTATGCTGCTCTGGACCATTGATCACTTACTATATCAACGGTGATGATAATGTGTACAAATGGTACTTCAGTGATTGCTCTAATTTGCACTTTTCATTCCCGTTTCTTGTAGAATCCTCTGGAGTCTCGATATCTTTCTAGTTCCTTTTGTTTTCATTGTGTTACCCATAAAGTCTAATTTTTTGGGTGATTCTGTTATGTTGAGTCTAAGTGATTCTTAAAGTGAAAGAAAGAGTTGATATATGTGTGGTAGTATTTTTGGTCAATTGAAGTAGTTGAGATTTATTCTTTGAGGGTTAGGGTTTGAGGTTTTACATTTTGTACAAAAGGGTACAATATTTTGAGCCCAAGATTGATAAAATCTTCAATGCTGGTGTTCGTTTTGTTTGTAATGTTCGATTTGGTTGTAAATCTGAAAAGAGAGAAATATTCTATACTTGGGATTCTTCGATTTCTATTTCTAAGAGACTTGAATTGGTCGGTCCCAATTTCCTAGGACAATGCAAATTAATGACTTCAATATCCGTCTCAATTTGGGAACATTTTTTGCACTTTGCACATGAGCTAAGGAGACTTGAAGTTTTCAGAAGTGGAATTGTATGACGTGGCTTGATGAGTTGGCTCTTACATGGCACTTACGGTTGTAGGTACAATCATCGCGTGGCTTCTGCATGGCAAAAGGTCTGATGACTAAATGCATCCCTTTAATGCAGGGGGTGGTCACTGAAAAATCACGGATCATCTCGAATGAGTGCACTATGCCCTCATAAGAGATATTTAGAATTCTTTATGTCCTCCGGGTTATAGCTCAATTGTGCAAAGGATATGAGTGAGATAGTCTCAATTGAGTTGATAACCGCAATGTGAGGGTTCGATTCCTACCTCTAACAAGGTTTGAAATTGGACTATTTGTGGGCACCAGTATGAAAGCTCTTGTATCCTGGCATGCTAAGGCACCTCCCACTATTTACCTCATCCACGATGCTCTAGGGGTGGGACGGTGAGGGAACCTCAAGGTTGGGGTTCAACCTT
>CAIGRL010252966.1:0-10000 GCA_903798325.1 Fraxinus xanthoxyloides
ATAGTCTCTAGTAAATAGGTTTAGATTGTGCCCTAATTTCTATCCTAAAATAGCATAAGCTTCTTGTATATATACACATAATGTTCTATGAATAAATAAGAGAAATACCTTGATTATCTCATAAATTCCAAAGGCATTATGCACTAAGTTAGTTGTGTAGAGACTCCACAACAAAATGGTGTGGTTGAGAGAAAACACCAGCATATCTTGAATATTGCCAGAGCTATCAAGTTTCAAGCTAACCTACCACATAAATTTTGGTATGAATGCATTCTTATTGCCACACACATTATAAACAGAACTCCTACATCTATCCTAGCAGATAAATCCCCCTATGAAATGATCTACCAGGCTGCACCATCTTATACTCATCTCGGAGTTTTTGGTTGTCTTTGTTATGCAGCTACTTTGAAGAGAAATCGAACAAAAATTGATCCTAGAGCCACACTTTGCATTTTCTTGGGATATCCTTATGGTATGAAGGCTTATAAGCTATACAACATTCATACCAATACAACATTCAATTCCTTAGATGTCATTTTTTATGAAAATATATTTCCATTTCATCATTCTTCTCTTTTCCAGTCACTCTCAAAATTTGGTTATCCTTCACAGCCTACTCAAGTTCTCTTCCCAACTCTATTATCATCACATCATGATGTATCATCTCCATCTCCAGATGCCATTTTCACTGATACCTTTGTCTCAACTCATCACAGCATTTTTCATTCTGATCATTCTCCTGAAATTTCTTCACCTATCATTCCACCTCCTACATTTCCAAAACCTACATGAAAGTCAAAAAGGACCACAAGACCTCCATTCTACTTACTAGATTATCGCTGTAATTTGGCTTCTCAGGTGCCTATTCCTCAATCAGACTCCTTGGCAAAAGATTCTACATGAGGCATGAGATATCCCATATCAGATCATTTGGAATATACAGTTGTCCCCTGGACATAAGGAGTATACACTAGCTTATCAATTACTTTTCGGCCTCATTCTTATGGTGAAGCATCCAAGATTCCATAATGGCGTTAAGCTATGGACTTGGAGTGACTGGCACTGGTTTCTAATCATACTTGGTTTTATGGATCACAGGTTTGGCTCCCGAGATTCAACACCTCAAGGCAATCTTCCCTTCATTCTTAGGCCGGCAAGCCCGAACAATTAGCATACACGCACGCTATGAATAGGATGTTAAGGGAGAATACCTGCATATAATCATATATTATTAATACACTATTGGCAAAATAGGCCTCGCGCCTAGCTGTTAGCGTGCTTGCCATACCGAATGAGGAGCTAAGTATTCTTACCGCATCACATTCTTCCTCATTTGAATTCGCTTATGTCCTCGTAGAAAGAAGTA
Source organism: Fraxinus xanthoxyloides (assembly GCA_903798325.1). Lineage (NCBI taxonomy): Eukaryota > Viridiplantae > Streptophyta > Magnoliopsida > Lamiales > Oleaceae > Fraxinus > Fraxinus xanthoxyloides. The sequence continues at coordinate 1,370 of CAIGRL010252966.1, forward strand.
AGTTTCGCATCAACACGCATCCGTCTCGTTGCAAGGATAACAACGACACCGCTCTATATGGACAGGCCTTCACAAATGTGCAGTAACTCGTACTTACCGCCTTCGACACCAACATTCACCCTCTGCCCCTCTAAGCATTGGTTTCTAGGGTGAACGACCTCCAAACTGCAGTGCCTCAATGCATGTCGAATTGTGCTCTGCAAGGTGTGCTCCTCAAAAACTCCTTTGAAGGGCACCTAGGCAATTGCGCAACGTTGCCCTTTTCATCCTTCTTGCCCATAGCTTCCTTTGTCGTGTCTCGTCAGCTTGCCGACACGATCCGTGGCCCAAAATTTTTTCTCCACAAGAATATATGACATTGTTCCATAACAACACCGCATGCTCGAGTAGTCATGCTCTGATACCAACTTTCACGGATCGTAGGTTTGGCTCCGGAGATTCAACGCCTGAAGGCCGCCTTTCCCTCATTCTTAGGCTGGCAAGCCCGAACAACTAACATATACGCACGCTATGAGTAGGATGTAAGGGAGAATACCTGCATATGATCATATATCATTAGTACACTATGCGCCCAGCTTTTAGCGTTCTTGCCGTGCTGAATGGAGGGATAAGCATTCTCATTGCGTGACACTTGGGATGTTGTTAAACTCACAGCTCATAAGAAACTTGTTGCTCGTAAATGGTATTCAAGGTTAAGCTTAGATCAAATGGAAATGAAGAAAGGAAGAAAGCTTGCCTAGTTGTCAAAGGATTCGCTCAGCAGCCAGGTTTAGACTACGAGGAAACTTTCTCACTAGTTGCAAAATTGGTAACTGTTAAGACCTTATTGGCAGTAGTAGCTCAGTTGCAGTGGCATTTGCATCAGTTGGACATAAATAATGCTTTTCTCCATGGTGAATTGGATGAAGAGGTGTACATGTTAATGCCTCCGGAATAAGGGGAGAATGGAGAACAATTGGTTTGCAAATTAAACAAGTCCATATATGGACTGAAACAGGTTTCAAGGCAGTGGAATACCAAGCTCACCTCAGATGTTGTATCACGTGGATTCAAGCAGTCAAAAGCAGATTACTCATTGTTTAGCAAACAAAATGGCTACTCATTTATTGTACTATTAGTCTATGTGGATGATATTATCATTGGTGGAAATGATTTATCATACATTGATCAATTTAAAAGGGAGCTAAATAATCAGTTCGAATTGAAGGATTTGGGGATTCTTAAGTATTTTCTTGGACTTGAGGTTGCTAGAACTTCAAAGGGCATGTCTATATGTCAAAGAAAATATGCATTAGAAGTCTTATCTGATGCAGATTACTTGGGGGCTAAACCAGCAGCTAACTCTTTGCTTCACAATTTAAAATTGAGCAAGGTTGAGGGAGACAATGTTTTGGATGCCAGTGAGTCGACTAGTGGCAAGAATTCTTTACCTAACCATAACAAGACCTAACTTATCTTATATTGTACAGTTGCTGAGCCAATTTTTGCAGTCACCAAAGCAGCCTTACTTGGAAGTAGCACACCATGTTCTGAGATACTTGAAGGCCACATCAGGACAAGGGTTATTCTTTGAAAAGGAAACCAGATTTACACCTCAAAGGCTATTGTGATGCAGATAGGGCAGCCCGCTCAAACACCAGAAGGTCAAGTCAATTACTGGATATTGCATCTTTCTGGGGAACTCCTTGATATCATAGAAATCCAAAAAGTAGTATACTGTCTTAAGGTCTTCGGCTGAAGCAGAATACAGGTCTGTGGCAGCAGTCATTTGTGAATTAAGTTGGCTGAAGAATTTGCTCAAAGATTTGGATGTCGCTGCCTTATTATTTTGTGACTACCAATATGCTGTGCATATAGATAGTAATCCCATATTCCATGAAAGAACAAAGCATATCGAGATTGATTGTCACTTGGTTAGAGATAAAGTCCAAGCAGGTGAAGTGAAAATGCTACACACGGCATCACAGGATCAAGTAGTTTACTTACTGACAAAAGCATTAGGTGGATCCAATTTCAAGTTTATGTTATGCAAGATGAGAGTATTAAACATTTACACCTCATCTTGAAGGGGAGTGTTAAACCAATTTTAACTAAGGATATTTATGTAATTGTATAGATTATAAGAGGTTAATCTAGTCTTTTCCTTTCTCCTTTGTTCTTGTAGTGCTTCAGCCGGTCAGTATATATACCAGTTAGTGCTATATCCGGTATTCAATTTTCAGTAGTAAAGATTTGCAACAGATTTTCCCGCCAATTTCCTTTTTTCACATTTTGCACATTCTCAGCATCTCTTCAAATCCTTTCGTTTCGTGAAGAAATGTTGATACCATGACATTCTTTTTGTGATTATAATTTTATCGTTCTTCACATTTAAAGGTTAGGATTTTTATTTAGTTATCTATACGATCCTCTGTTACTATGCCTAGCATAGCTGCGAGATAATAGTTTCATTTTATTTAAATCACACAAAGTGACTCACTGAGTTATTACTTCATTGCTAAAACATCAATTTTTCTTACTTTATTTGGCAAATGGTAAGGATCAAATATTTGTTATTCTTTATAAAATAAGAATTTTATTTTATTATATTCTCTTCATTAGCTCTGTCGTGACTCCATACACGGTAATAGTTGCACCCTATTATTGTTTCTCTTCATGGGAGAAATGTTTATAAAATTTTGTCATATTCGGCAATCATTGTTTCTGTTGTAACATTGGCAATAATTTTTTTAACCTTTTGTCGTATTTAATAATCATTGTTTTCCTTGTATCATTGGCAATCAACGAGCTGGGAATGTTAATGGTGCAGAAGGTTGTTTCACATTTAAGTATGGTCATTGTGTCTTTTTACATTAAGTATGAGTTTAAATATCACGAGGAAACTAGTTTTAAGTCTTTTTGCTCGGGCTTCAAAATAATATTATTTGGTACCAGTGATACAACAGTCTTTGTAATCCTGAGAAGATAAGCCTATTTTTAGATCATGTTTGGCTAAGGTTAAATGTCTGTACTTGCGTCAATTATTGTTTCTTAAAAACCTGGTGAAGCTTGCCTGTGACCTTTTGACGGAAAAGTTGTATGCAATATTTAGAACTATCTGCAAAAATTCCGTTCCCTATTATCAATAATTAATAGGGTTGGTTCATTTTGCACTTTCTGTTCAGTGATTACTTAATTTCTTTTTCCATTCAGCTGTTATCTCTCTTAAAAGATCCTTAGATTTCAATCAGAATGAGATAATTTAATTTAATTTATTACCAAATTTCTTTCAGGGGCTGGTATAATCTCAAGACATCAAAAAGAGTAAAAGCTTTTGTTGCGGAGAGATCGATTCATGCATTGAGAAAGCTAAGGATTCCGCATCTAATACATCAAAGAAGACAAGGAAATATGCTCACAGAAGTGATGCCATTGTTCATGCACTTGAGATTGAAAGTGACTGTATTCAAAATCACCACCCATAAAGTAAGTAGAGAATTCTATGGCAAAACTCAAGTTATTTTTAAGTACTTTCTCATTTATAGACTTGGCGGCTTTTTCTCCATGGTTTTTGCATATAATGTGCATATTGATACCTTTTGATCCCAGACACTGATGTTCTATTTACATTAGGCTCTTCAGCAATTTCAAGGAATGCGGAGCTCAATGAGTTGGGTTCTGTCTGTTGGGGTTCTGATGCTCGGTGGCAGCTAAAAGGAAAAAGAAAGTCAAATTCGAGGAAAATGGAAGTGCGCAAGAAACATGACAATGTGTACACGTCAAGTACTAATCTCGATAGCTCATTCAAAAAGTCAGGACCAATTGTGGATGTTAAGTTTGAGAATTCATCTGTTATGTCGATGGAACCTCATGCACAAGGATAAAATGATGAGCTGGCAGTTCTCCATAGGTTAATGCCCTACTGCCAGTCACGTTCTGCAGTCAATCCGAAGTACGTTGCATCAGAGTTTTATCTGGAAGACTGTAAATTTGATTTCGGTTTGTATGATGTTACTATCCTAGTGGAAAGGCTGTGTCAACCACAACCTGTTGCATATATTTCTCCAAAAAGCAAGTTAACTGCTAAATCAATTGTTGGCCATCCACTTACTAGTGACGTATTAGATGGTGGTACGGTCGTTGAAAAGAGGCCACGTGGAAGGCCGCACACAAAGAACGTCAGTCTTCAGCAGCTGATCCCACAAGTGAAGTCACGAAAATGGAAGAAGCATGAAGGTACATCCAAAAAGACCAGGGAGTTGTCTTCACTTGCTAGTTCGCCAGAACCACAGGAGAAACTGGTGGTCAACATGCTTGCCAAACCAGTCTTAGCATGCGTCCCACTGATGGTGGTGTTCAGCAGACTGAATGCAGCACTAAATAACTCAATCTGAGGAATGTATGGTGTTTTTCTCCGATGAATTTTTATTTATAGGCTGTTGGTGTTTTATTTTTTCTGAACTATGTTTAGTATCAGAACTACTTAGAAGGGAGGAAAGAGCTTAGTGGACTGAATCCACACTGTTCTTATCGCTCCAATTTCTGCAATTGATAACAATCACCTGCTTGATAAAACTATGTGGAGAGATTCAGTAATGTGTACCAAACTTAGTGACTGTATTTTTTTCTCTATCTCATTCATTTCCTACTTAACTGTCACTCTCCCTTCCCTATGATGCCGAGACTCGGGTACGGGTATGCATCTAAATATTGGGTCTTTTATTTTCTAAAATATAGAATACAGGGATATGGATAAAAAAAGTCTAAATTTCGGACGTAGGTACCTGGGTTCGTTTTTGAAACTCCAATTTTATCTTTTAGATTTTAGGTTTACTTTGATATTGCAGTATAATTAAAAATGATGAATTGAAAAGAAAAATTAAAAAAAGGATTGATTGTAATATATGAATATATTATTAAACTAAAATATTTGTAGTGTAAAATTATTAGCTCTCTCATAACCATATTAAAAATGGCCCAGGCACCAATTAAACCCAAATCTCCTCCCGCGCTCCCTTCTTCTTCATGATTTTAGCGTTCCAAGTGAACATATACAGACGACCAGCAGAGATTTATTTTGGACCAAAGAACATCAGCACCAACCAGTTTTTCCATAAACATCTTCCATCTCCAGCCACACTATTGGTGAGGTAAATTTACAAATTTTCTAAAGATTTCTTATCATGCCTTGTTTAAACTTGAAGAATCCAATCTGTATTACGTATCTGTAGCCATGTCATGTCAACATGAGTACTCAGGCCGAAATGGAGAGTCCAAGCATTATTATCTATTCCTACCTCCATCCAAAGAAGAGACGTTTCTCTCTTAATATGCAAACTAATGGTTTTATATAATATTATTCCAAATCTTTGAGAAGTTGCATCCCAAGGCCAAAAAGTCACAAATAGAAGAAATTCAGAAATTGGTGTTTCTTTCATGGAGTTTTGTCTTTAAAATTTGGGAAGTGCCACGTTTAATAATTAAGATCAAGATATTATGAATTATGTGTGTGTGGGTTTGTGTGTCTGCTTTTAATGAAAAAGTAAAAATTGTGCAACGTTTTACTTGTATGTTACATTTTAAATTATAATTTTTGCAGCATTTTCCAATCTATATTTTTTAGGCACAAACATATCAGCGTTCTTAGAAAGCTAGCAAAATTGTTGCCTAGACTCGGGGCTCGGGAAAAATGTTATACCTCGGCAATGAGCTCTTAGTTGCAATTTATTAATTTGTTCTTTTTTTTTTTTTTAAAAAGCCTTTTATTTAAATTTAGTTCTAAGTTTTTAAATGACTTTAATTAATGCTATTTATCATTATGATAATTGAAAATCGTTGATGTGGTATTCGATGTGGAATAATGGGATTGAAAAGTTCAATTTTTATAAAAGATGGGAGGAGAAAGAGTGAGAAATGTGAGGATAATGGGTTGCCACATCAACGATGTTCCATCATCGTGACGATAAACAGAATTACTTAATTTCAAGTGGAACTTATCTAATTGAAAGTTGAAGCTATGAAAAATAATTTAGCTTTTGCATTTCGAAAATTTGAAAATTGTAGGAATTAAGTATTTTATAATTTTAGAGGTTTGATATGTATTATTTTGATTATTAAATGATTAAGAATTTAAAATAATATTAAAAAATAAGAAAATGTATTTTTATGCCTAGGCCTCGCCTCCTCTAAAGATTGGATCCCACGCTTTATGTTTTCCAGAACATTGAAAAATATAAATTTTAAGAACAATTATAGCCTACTACTGGTTACTAATCCATTAACTTTTGTTCGCCAATTATTATATTTGAGTTGCTATAATTATCATGACAACTCAAAGGTATATTTAAACGATATCGTCTTCTGGATTAATAAGTGTATCAACGTGTCATAGCCAAGATCACATGAAAGTGGTAGATGGCCGATACGGATCCAATGGAGTGGTGTTAGAATTTGAACTTTACCATTTCAGTACATACCCTGCTATTTTCTATAAATGGACAAGTACAAATGTATTAGTAGTGAATGTCAATGTTGATTAACACGTGTATCAACATGTTGATGCATCGGATAGTTGGGCCTAAATTAACCAATCAGGTCACATGAAAGTGGTTATGGATCCAACACATAGCTACATTTATTCACTTGCTATGCTCATTCCTAAAATGCACATTTTAAATAGTATCTGAGCTCGTACGTGACTGACTTTTTATCTCAGACACTGTACGAGGCTAACCAAGTGTCGAATATAATCAGTGCTTGTACAATAATAGACTTGAGAACTTGGTGAGCGTATCAATCTAACTACCATTAATTTCTATATGATAACTAGTGTCTCTATTGAGATTTTCAATGATTTTGTAAAGATAGCCAATTGATGTTATTTCCTTATATAGAAGATTGTATAGGTCTATAGGTAGAATTCTAGGGAACTAATTTAGTATTCTAACTCTATTTATACTCTGTATTTTCATCAGCCTAGAAGAAGGAGAAATGCACCAGTTTATCATATTAGTTTTCATGGTTTCAGAGCCAAACAAGGTTCTAAAAACCTTTGCAATCCAAGCCCAAAAATTCATCCCAAAATTCGAACTCCCAAAACCAAGAACACCTATAAACAGAAATCAAAACTAGATTTCAAACAAATACCAGCCAAATCAATTAAAAAAAAGGGAAACAAATCTCAAACCTCGAAGTAGCCACCTGAAAGCCGTCAAAGATCCACCTACCACCGCTCGAAGTCGCGTTCGCTCCAGTCTCCGACGTCGTTCACCCGTACCTGCGCGTGCCCGTACTAGCAGCCGCCGTGGTCGTCGTCTACCGCTGCAGCAAATTGATTCCATATACTCCTTTCTTACTTTCGTGCATGGTAATTGTCAATTTGACTTGTTCAGTCTATTAAATCTACTTGTAAAAAAATGAGTGAAAATATTGAGTCCGCTAGAAAGAAGTCCATCCCAACTCTTGTTCAGTCTGAGGGTGCCTTTAATGCAGGCATCCAACTTACCGAAACAAATTACGATATGTGGTCTCAATTGATGGAGATGCATATTGCTGAACGAGAAAAAATTTCCTACATCATCGGCAAATCCGCTCCCCCTACTGAGTCTGATAAAGGGTATGAAAAATGGTATGCTGAAAATCAAAAGGTGAAATGCTGGCTTCTAATGTCCATGACTCCTGACATCATGAAGTGCTATCTTCGTATACCTACTGCCCGTGAAATCTCGAGTGCTCTATCTAAAGCCTTTTATGATGGTAATGATGAGAAACATGTCTACTCTTTGCATCAGAAAGCCTTCTCAGCCAAAAAAGGTGCCAAATCATGTACTATAGGGAGTTAACAAAAATATTTTAGGAACTTGATCATCGTGATAAAGTGGTCATGAAAGATCCTGATGATGTTACAGCATACCGGTAGTCCATAGCGTGAACCTAAGTACACATATTTCTTGCTGGATTAGATAAAAGTTTTGATCAACTTCAGCGAGAAATATTACGTAGTGAGCCACTCCTAAGTCTGGAATAGTGTTATTCCTTAGTCCGTCATGAGGCCATACGATCTACTACTTTGAATGAGGACATTGAGATAACTAGAGCTTCTGTTATGATTTCCTGCCATCGATCCAGTCAAACGTCCCAAAATCGGCCCAAAGTCACCAATCCGAAGAATTCCAACAGTTCAGACAAACCTACATACAAATGCACTCCCTCTAATCAAACAGGTCATTCAAAAAGTCATTGCTTTGAACTTATTGGATATCCAGACTGGTGGGACCCAACTTGACATCGAAATTCCAAGCGACCTTCCACTACTACCGTTGCTCAAACAAAGGAAGACGATGTCTCTCCTACGTCATCTGCATTACTAACCCCTACAAACACTAGAGGTAAGGCCTTCACCACTTCTACACCTGTTTTGAATAGTGCATAGATAATTGATTCTGGTGCTACTGATCATATGACATTTGATGTTAGACAAGTCACAAATCTTAACCCATCTTCCCAAAATTGTGTCTCCACAGCCAACGGTAATACCACCTCGATTGTTGGGGAAGTGTCATCATGTCTTACTAATACTTTACATCTTGATTATGTGTTAGTTGTTCCCTCTTTAGATTATAACCTTTTGTCAGTCTCTCAGATCACTACTAC
>CAIGRL010252966.1:15000-17189 GCA_903798325.1 Fraxinus xanthoxyloides
GGGAGAAACGTTTGTAAAATTTTGTCATTTTCGGCAATCATTTTTTCTGTTGTGTCATTAAAAATACCTTTTTTTAACCTTTTGTCGTATTTAATAATCATTGTTTTCCTTGTGTCGTTGGTAATCAACGAGCTAGGAATGTGCAGAAGGTAGTTTTACATTTAAGTATGGTCATTGTGTCTTTTTACATTAAGAATGAGTTTAAATATTATAAGGAAACCAGTTTTAATTCTTTTAGCTCGGGCTTCAAAATAATATTATTTGGTACCAGTTATACAACAGGCGTTGTAATCCTGAGAAGATAAGCCTATTTTTAGATCATGTTTGGCTAAGGTTAAATGTCTGTACTTGCGTCAATTATTGTTTCTTAAAAACCTGGTGAAGCTTGCCTATAACCTTTTGACGGAAAAGTTATATGCAATATTTAGAACTATCTGCAAAAATTCCGTTCCCTGTATATCAATAATTAATAGGGTTGGTTCATTTTGCACTTTTTGTTCTGCGATTACTTATTTTCTTTTTCCAGCCAATTTTTATCTTTCTTAGAGATTAATTTAAGTTATTGCCAAATTTCTTTCAGGGGCTAGTATAATCTCGATGCATCAAAAAGAGTAAAGGCTTTTCTTTGCGGAGAGTTCGATTCATACATTGAGAAAGCTAAGGAGTCCGCGTCTAATTCATCAAAGAAGACGGGGAAATATTCTCACAGAAGTGATGCCATTCTGCACGCACTTAAGATTTATAGTGATTGTATTCAAAATCACCACCGAGAAAGTAAGTAGAGAGTTCTATGGCAAAACTTCAGTTCTTTTTAAGTACTTTCTCATTTATAAACTTGGCTCTTCTCCATGATTTTTGCATATAATTTGCATATTGATACCTTTTGACCCCAGATACTGATGTTTTGTTTGCATTAAGCTCTTCAGCGATTACAGGACTGAGGAGCTTAATGAGTTGGGTTCTGTTTGTTGGGGTTCTGATGCACAGTAGCCGCTAAAAGGAAAAAGAAAGCCAAATTCGAGAAAAATGGAAGTATGCATGAAACATGACAATGTGTACACGCCAGGTACTAATCTCGACAACTCTTACAAAAAGATAGGACCAATTGCGATGTTAAGTTTGAAAAGTCATTTGTTATGCCGATGGAACCGCATGCAAGAGGACAAACTGATGAGCTGGCAGTTCTCCATAGGTTAATGCCCTACCGCCAGTCACGTTCTATAATCAATCCGAATTACAACGCATCAGAGTTTTATCTGGAAGACTATAAAGTTGATTCTGGTTTGTATGATGTTACTATCGAGGTAGAAAAGCTCTGTCAACCACAACATGTTCCATATAGTTCTCGAAAAAGCAAATTAACTGCTAAATCAATTGTTGACCACCCACTCACTAGTGACGTGCTAGAATGTGGTATGGTCATTGAAAAGAGGCCACGTGGAAGGCAGCGCACAAAGAATGTCAGTCCTTAACAACTGATCCCACGGGTGATATCACGAAAATGGAAGAAGTGCGAAGGAATAATCAGAAAGACAAGGAAGTTGTCTTCACTTACTCGTTCGCCAGAACCATAGGAGAACTGGTGGTCAACATGCTTGCCAAATCAGTCTTAGCATGCGCCCCACTGAAGGTGGTGTTCAATAGACTGAATGCAACGTTGAATAACTCGATCGGAGGAATATATGGAGTTTTCCTCCATTGGATTTTTTTATAGGCTGTTGAATTTATGTGTTTTTATTTTTTATGAACTATGTTTAGTTTCAAAGTTTGTAGTAATCAAGAGGTAGAAGTTCTTTGCGTTTATTATATGCTGTCACATTTAATTATTATTGATTTAATCTTTCTAATTAAGACCCTAAAGAGTGTTGGATAAATTAGTATATGAATTATATTTCATTTACAAAAAACACGTGCATGAAAAATATTCAAAATGGTGACTTACACATGCAAAATATAGAATAAAATTTTGACTTACCGAAATCAAGATACACATACTAAATATCGATTTACTAAATGTTGAAATTAGAAGAATATAAAAAATGTAAGATATGCAAATGCAAATCTGTACACTAGTCCTAACAATGAAATTTACGTAGTTCAACCCTAACAATACTTAGAGGGAGGATGAATAGGTATTATACAGAATTAAAACTATGTTTAGATTTAATCGGCAACAAGTCACTAATTAA
>CAIGRL010253069.1:0-12292 GCA_903798325.1 Fraxinus xanthoxyloides
TAATTGGAACAAATTCTAGACCCAATGGTAGAAAATATTATCACTTTAATGGACAATTTCGATAAAAAAAGAAGTCAAACGGATTTCAAACTTTTAACATTTTCCATGGAAAATTATACCTATCAAACACACTTAATTACAATTCCCTGGAAAACAAGTTCTAGACAAATATTTTCCCTGGAATTCATTTTCTTTCCACCCTATTTTCCATGGTGCAATCAAACGGACCAAGGGTTTTGTTACTTTTTCAAACCTGATGCCTCTCAAGCCCATGTCCATCCAGGCCCATTTTGAGCCCGGTGACTCGGTCCGATTCTCTCTTATAGGCCTTGCGATCAAAAATAAAAAATAAAATGAGTGTTACCGATATTGCCCTCGTCTCTTAATTTCTAAAACCCTGGATACCGCAGGAGGCGATACTGATTCTCTCTTCTCTAGCTCACAAAGCGCTTCTCTGTATCTTTTCGAACTTCTTCAACTGTAACGGCAAAGGTAGCATTCAATTTTTTTTGGTGTTGGTTTAGTTTCTTAACATGTAGCCTTCGTTCCTTGTGTTTTTGCAGAAGAAGAAGCATGTTTTATTGTTTTTCTTTTTGAAACAACTTCTGTTTAGTTTTGGTGTTTGCTTTCAGAAATTATGTTTATGTGAAGGGTACTCCTTTGGGTGTGATTTACTGAATTGATTAATCATGTAATAAAGCCTTTGATAAAAAGTGCCTCATGGAGTTATAAAATGGTGAGCGTTACATTCGTTGGGCTGCAGTAATGTTTTTGAACAAAAAACAGCGATCTCATTTTATTGGTTTTTTTTATTGGAGTGTATTTTTGTTCACGGACCAATTTGATTATAAAAATGATCTCTTTTGTCCAAATTCATGTTTATGTTCTAAGCTTTAATGTTATTCTTTATGCATTTTTGTTTCTAAAAGGCTTGAGAATATAATATTGTGATAACAGTTTTGATCCCTAAAATGAAAATAAATGAGTAAGTTGTTTGTGTCTTTGGTGCAAGTGAACCATCTCGATATTTCTTTTTGGGCTGAGTGTGAATTAGTTTTTCAGTTAAAAGAGAAAATGCTAGTTACTGAGCTGCAAACACATCAAAACACATTTAATTCTGTAGAACCCTTTGCATTCTTACATTAGGGTTTTCTTCCATTCTTATTTGGAATGTCATTACATGACATTTACTTAATTACAGTATATTAACTCTTGAAGAATATTAATCCACATGAAATATTACTATTTGAAAGTTATTTAATATCTTACATATAAATAATTCATTGGAATATACTGTCCAAAAAAATGTGACAGTTCGACTAATTTCTGTTGCAAATGTAGTAGATAAGGAGATGGAGCAATCACAATATGAAATCGACCTGGGAAACCTCATGGCCTTTGATCCGCATCATCAATTCCCTTCTTCTTCGTCTTCCAGGTTTTTGGTCTTGCTTCTTTTTTCATTTTTCTTAAATTCCTCATTTTATCTAGATAAGCACAGGTTTCGAACTCCTCAAAATCTGAAGAGCTTTTGCTGTATATGCAATTATATCTGGAATGAGAAAAGATTTGGAGTCTATATTATGCCATAACTGTTCGATTATTCAGTTACACTTTTGAGCTTAATAACGATTGCAGCCAGAACATACCTACTATAAAGGGCTATGTGGCTTGTCCGAAAATTACAATGGACTAAGATTCTATTTATATTTATCCGAATGTTGCTCTAAGATATTACGTTCTTAAAGCATTTGAGTGTTTTTTATTCTGGGAGAGCTGAATTTCTTCATCTTAAGCTTTAGTGGTTTGTTTGGATTTTATTTATTTGCTTTTTGTCACAAATAGGGAGGAGCTAGTGAAGGAGGCTGTTGAACATGGCACCAAATTGGTACAAGCAGTTGCAGATGCCCTCTTTAACTTACCTTCAACTGAAGATCTAGATGGTCCCATTGTCAAGTTGCCTGCACCTACAACAAGATTGCCAAGAGAGAAGCCGGTATTCTCTACATTCTCATTTATTTATGCACTTGTAATAAGAACCAGAAAAAAGATCCAAAAAGGAAAGAAAGAGATAAAAACAAGAGAAGTAGAAACAAAATGAAGGAATATCGTTTTTGTATAATTCTCAAATATGGGCAACCCCAAATGTATTGGGAAGTTTGTTGATATATCATTCTCAAATATGCATCAAATTCATGTTTCTTGTTTTGTTTGCTTGGGTGAATGATAACAGTGTTAGTAATCTGAACAAAAGGATTAACTAAATTCGAACCTGCACGTAATATCCTTTAATGTAGAATGAGTTTTCAATCAGTAAACAAGAATTGAATATCAAATTGAGTTCATTTATTCTGTAGATTAGGAGCAAAATCCATCATTTATTAATTGTTATTTCATTCTTAGAAACTTGTTGTCACATCACTTAGAGCCCATCATTAAATTCCTGAAAGATGTCTAAAGTTCACTTGCCACTTAGAAAAGAATTTTCACCGTTTACTTTCCAGTGATAAAAATTGAAACTCACTTTGCTCACTTTAGGATTTCATTTTAATTTAGATAACTCAAACATAATGGGCCAATGAATAAAATGAGCAAGCATTTAGCTGGAAAAGAAGGAACATTTGGGTCATTGAACTTAGAGGAATAATTTCTTCATTTATTTAATGGAAGGCATAACATGGATCTTGGGGATATGCCAAACTCTATTGAAGATAAAATTTTGACATTTACTAGAAGAATTATGCATCCGAAGTGAGGGAGCTGTAGAAAGGATAAAGACGAGAAAAGCAGTTTGTTCAGATGAAATTTCTATTGTGGCACAGAAGTCTCTGTGTGAGGTGCATACTTTGTCTGATGAAATTAACTAATGGGATCTTAATTAAATAGTAAAAAAATGTCCAATGAATTGAGAAAGAGTGTTAGTATAGTTGAGCATGAATATGAAATTGTTAAATGTTGGGATTTTTTTATTAGTATCTCGTGCTTGATTTTCTTTCAAATTGCTGAATAAAATGGCCAATAGAAAGAGCAATAATTTTGTCAACGAATCATGCATATAGATATCATAATTTGTATTATGCAATGTAAAACTAAAGGGGAAAAATCTTGAGTAACCTTTTCCTTTTCAGTAGAGGGAATAATAATTAATTTATGCTAGCTGATGATTGCAGGATGTTTGTTAATAGTAGCCACGTTCATGGTTGATCATCTCTTACCTTTTGCATGCTTTTTAACTTTTAAGATTATTTTCAATACTAGTAAATGATTAAGGATCTCAAATTTTTCTTTTTGTTTTTCAGCTTCCCAAACCTAGACCACCTACAAAATGGGAATTGTTTGCTGAAAAGAAAGGTGTGGTTCTAATACATGAAGCTGCTTCTTATTGCAATTAATCTTATGAGTAGAAGAGCTTTCTTTTTCTCGATTCTGATTTGAGGCAATGGTTCTAATTTTTTAATCATGTTAATTTGACGTATCATGCAGGTATTAATAAACGCAAGAAAGACAAGCTTGCCTTTGATGAGCAAACTGGTGCTTGGAAGCGGCGTCATGGTTATGATCGTGTAAATGATGACAAGGATATACCAATTATTGAGGCCAAGATGACGGATGGTAAGTAAATATGAGTTCTCTTGCTTTTCTCTTTCCCCTCCAATAATTCTTGTCGAACTGTTCAGTGATAATTATTTTGTTTTTACTCTTCAAATAATATTGTCGACAACTACAATTGTTGAAAGAAACCTTCTTATTCATCGTGTATTAAATTGATGGTTACCCATGAAATTTTACTCATGATTTTTCATGCATTCATTTTTAAGCATAAATTAAAATGTATGTATGCTCTCTTGCTCAGGATGGTGATATTCCTGCTTGTTTTGATGATATTCGGGACAATTTTTGTAACATTTCTATGTTACGATACAATTTTGTAATAACCAGCATTGTACTTTTTCAGAACCAGGAACAGATCCTTTTGCTGAGAGACGAAAAGAGAAGAAAAGCAGAGTTGACAAACAAGAGAAAAATAGGTTGCAGAACTTGAAACAAGCTGTGAAAGTTGGAGCCTTGCCAAGGTTAGCCTTCTTCAAATTAACATTTCTATTCAAGAGTATATTTAGAAATTCTTGGTGTGAATTTGTCACCCTCGTCCTAAATATTATGGAAGCAATACTACAGTATAATCCTTTAAATTCCAATTTTCAGGGAAAAAACTCACTTTGATAGACTTCTTTTTCACTAGTGTCTGCAATTTGATGAAAATTGTTCCTTCGTATTTTCCATCCTTGCAAGTCCATAGAACTTCTGCTTTTCATTCTACTAATGATGGAATGTATAAACTTACTCCAATGCTATTCATATGTTCACGAGTCATTTGCCTCTGAAAATACTGTCCATGCCAAATAGTTTAATCACACTGCAACACACGATCTGATTTAGTTTCTGGTTTGCAGCCATGTTCAGCTTGCTGCCACTGCGTTACCTATTACAGGAACCCAAGCAATGCCTAGAAAAGTTGGCAAGGATGAATTACAAAACGTTGCTGGAATGGCATCGACTGCGACAGCCAGTGGTGGAAAATTTGACAAGAAATTGCCTGGAGAGAAGCCCCCAAAGCATGAAAAGAAGTACAGGAAGGTTTGTGCAATACATGAACTCTTATCCTTAAGAGTTATTACAATGTGATTATAAGCATGTTCAGGATGCAGTGTTAGACTACTAACCGTAAGCATGATCTAATCTACTTTAGCAAACATACCAATAAGGTTTAAATACTTCTTCTATTTGTCTTCCTTCAGTTCCTACCAGCTGCAGAAGGATCGGGAATGGGTGCATTAGAGAAACAGCAAACTGAGAAAGTGTTGAATAAGTTGATCTCCAAAAATTCTCACAACGTGCTAAATGTTGAAAAGGTTAATTCTTCTTATTAGTGCTTGTAGATTTCCTAAAAGCTTTTTCTTCATTTTATTTCTACAATTTGGAAGCAAATTTCAAGCTTCAATTTTTCCGGATTGGTTTTGTTTGGGTTTTAGGCCGTGAACATGTACAATGTGAAGAAGGAAAAGAAACGAGGAAACAGAGACGGGGGAAAGTCATCAACCCCAAGCAAGTTGAAGTCGAACAAGAAATCTTTCAAGAAAACATCGAAGGGAGGATCTTCAAAGAAGGGGAAGTAAAATCAATGTCCAATGATGGATTATTTTTTTAAATAACTTGGGAGGACAGAATATTGCCCTTTTTTCTATTTATATTGAGCTAAAGATATCAGCTGCATTATTTTGTGTTGTATAATATAAACATGCCCCTCTGGATTAATTGAATCAATTGAAATGATACAAGCTGGCAAGATCAAATTCTTTCGAGGAGCTAAAGAAAATTTTGTGATTTGAATAGTTTAGTGTGATATGACTAGTGTTTGGCGAAAAATTTACTTAAAAGTGGAACTTTTGAAGCTAGCCAAACATGCGTCAAATGTGAATGCTCGGTCTATCAATTAATTGAAGTGACATTCGAGACTGTTTCCCGGTGTCTTTTTTTTAACAAGATTTTTCTCACAATCAAGATTCTCACGAAAAGGTGAAAACGACATTAATGGCGTTGAATCCCCATATTTTCAGCAACAATCCTGTTGAGCAATTGCAGAAACGAATACCCACCAAAATTCCTATTCCCGGATACAATGAGAGTCTATGTGGTAGATGATGATCCCCCCTTCCTCTTCTTCTACTACCTCATAATCTTCATTTTTGTTCTAATTCTCTTTCGTTTTGCCATCGTTTTTTTCTTCCTCGTACTACTTTTTGCCCTGTGCTCCGACCTCGTTTACCTCTTAACTTCTCTCCTATGTTCCCCCTAACCCTGTTCTTTCGAATTATATATCTTAATTTCGCATGTATAGTTTATGGGTGTGTTTATTTATCTGATAAAGGTGCAGGGGATGTTTGAACAGCAACTGGGACAGTGGATCATGCCAGATGCCATGGACTCGGGTTTGGTTCCGTTAACGACATCGTTGAACGTATACCAACTGTTTGATCAAAAGTATCATTAGGACAGCTCAAGGCAAGAGCTGAATTAGTAAAACGAGTGTTGTTGATCTGTGATTTTCTTCTTTCTTTTTTGCACGTTATGAATAAATTCTTGTATATTATTACTTTTTCGATTCTCTATGTAATCGTTTGATAATATTGCTATAAATGTTACCTATGTGTTGAGAATATTTCTTATGTTCTCAAATGGCTTCATATTTGATTTTCTTAGACACGTCATATATAAGCAGGTTCTGAATTCGAGGAATTTCCTTGTTTAGACAAGATGCTAAATCAATAGCAGTTCTTGTGACCTTTTGTTTAAACGTATGGAATTAGATGCTTTGAGTCGCCTGTTCATTGATTTATAGGAACTTTTGAGAATGAGATACAGAGTAAAATGGTAATAACTAATCGCGGTAATATGTCAAACTATCAATTCCTCAATAACTGAGAATTCTACAAGTATTCCTTCAGTTTCAGTGGTAAAAAAATTGTTCAAAACCAGGGAGATCAGTAGTTTTCTAAATTATGGCGTGGCGAGGCCACCATGTCTGATAATCCTCTGTTTGAGATTCGCCCTTACCTTAGAATCATGATAATGCCTAAAACGTATGAAATCTGCCAATAATGAATTTAACATTTAATTGATTTAAGTGTTTTTATCTTGTATAAGTTTTGCTTGAACCGAGGTGTAATGGAAGAGCAACAATAAAAAATTTAAGAAAAGCATAATATAAATTACTTCCATACTTTTAAGATTACTTGCCCAAAATCCTATAAGACAGAGAGGATGTGATAACATAGTATCCGCCTCTCGTATTGATGTAATGTTTCTCTCTCCTTTCTTAAAGCATTCTAGTATCATGTATTTGATTTTCTGCATCTTTTCAATTGACACATGTATTTAGATTGTATATGCTTTTCAGTACCCGATGTTCTGTTTCCTGCTAAAGTGTGTATAAATTTCGATGCTGTTGATTTCTCTTGTACTAGATTGCATATCTTGTCAGCTTCGTTTATGTGCAGTCCAACATTGAGGATGAAAAGAGGTCTACCTACCAATCCTTAATCTTGTGAAGAGAACACAGAGAAAAATCCTCACATTCATTGATGATGTCTTTGAGGAAGACAAGATTTCCTTTCCATATAATCTAACAGACGGCGTGAAGGAGGGGTACTTCGCAATCCATACAATCGATGATGGTGAATTGAGGAGGTCTGTAATTGAGTTAAGTTAGCTTAGCTTACCCGGGCTTTCTGAAACTGTTACAGCAAGCAGAGAAAGAATTCGGGTTCAGACAATAGGGTGTTCTTGCTGTCCCTTGTCGTTATGGTGACCTTCAAAGACTTCTTGAAAGCAAGAAGGAAAATTCGGGATGGTGATTCAATAATCTGTTGTCTTACTAGTTGGTTGCATCTGTTTGTTGTTTTAGTACTCTTGGATAGAGCCTTGTAATTTTAATGGGTTGTCCAATGTTGTACTGGAAAGTATCTATGATTGTTTGAATTATTTTACACTTCAGATATGGTTTTAAGATAGATTTGAGAGGGAATTTTATTACTGCATTTTGCTGCTCTGTAGTTTTCACGTTTTATGCTTGCTTCTGTGTGGATTGCAAAATTTGGATAATGTTTATCCACAGTGGTTGAAAATTGCAAGTGTAAATATTTTATCCTACATATGATGCAAGTATTAACGTGTAATACACCATTACAATAGTAAAGGATTTGTCTTATGGATTAAACCAGGCTACTGGGTTAGTTCGTGTAGTACCCGCCCGACGTACCGCGAAAACTTTTAGAAGGATGGTCCTTCACTTTACCTTGAATCTTGAGCCATTAAAAATACTTTGGGAGTTAAGTATTTACTTAGTGAGAGTTTGGTATGGATTAAAATTAGATTTTTAGTAAATTACGATATAAATTTTTGAAACGTGTGGATCAAAAATTGTGAAATTCATGAAAGATGTGATTAATATTAATTGATTTAAATTAAAATTTAATTTTAATTCAAAATAAACATGTTCTTAGTTTCTTTCTCTTACAACGTTGGACATCTATGTGTTGTGCTTTGATTTGTTGAGGTCAATGGCAGATTTAGGATAGAGCATGGTGGGTCACTTGTTCCACCAACTTTTTGACTTTTTTTGTTTTTGGTTGTTTTTTTCTGTCTTTTGCTGCTTTTTTATTATTATTATTTTTTTGTCTTTTGCTATTTTTTATTTTTTTGTCTTTTTTTTAATGAAAAATGTAATACATTGGTCAAAGTTGGGAAAAATGGGAATTGTGCATTTATGTTATTAGGGGTGGCAAAGGTCGGGTTGAGCTTATTCGCATGAGCAGAGCTCGTGGCTCGTTGAAAAACGAGCGGAGCAGTTGCTCGGCTAGTTTGTTAAAGGCAAGCTCGGGGAGCTTTAGCTCGTTGGCTCCTTTTTTTTTTCTTTTCCTTTTTCTATACATTTTCTAAACCTAAAATAAATATACATACATTCAGTCATTTTCTAAACATTTTTTTTTAAATATACATTTTCTAAAATATTTTTCTTTTTTAAAATAATAATAATAATAAAAGATAAACCCTCCTCCTTTATCCGAACTTGGGATCAGCTTCTTCAATTTCGAGTAAATGGAGTTAAGAATTGTACACAAACAACTTGTTACATGTACAATTTTTTTTAAAAAATTATAAAGGTATTACATTAAATCTTGTGATGAATATTGTTAAATTAAATATCACTTACTTGACTACATACAATTTCGGCATATTTATCTTGAAGTCAAAATGAACGTCTTCACGGTCCTTCACTCACATTAATGCTTTCAAAATATCTTCTTTCAATCGGCTCTTGACCTCGGAGAGAACCCTCTTACCTGCACTAAAAGCAGATTCCGAAACTACAGTGCTAACAGGAAGTGTTAGCAGATCTTTTGTCGTTGCATAAACTACTGGCCATCGGCGTTCATACCTTCACCAAAATTCAATTACTTATTCTAAACTTTTCCTAACTGTTTTGTTACTAGGCGTAGTATGATTAAAGTAATCAATTAATATAGCAAACAACGCATTTGGACTGCTACTCGATGTTTGAGTACATGCAGTAGAAGACAAACTACTACTAGTACTAGATGAGCCACATGCAAATGCAGTTGAATCATATCTATATGAATTCATGCTTTTGAATAAATAAAAGACTTTAGCGTTGTCATCTGCTATATCAGTAGGATGAATAGTTGTAGAGCCGGAGGGTACCTGATTAATATGAGTACCCATTCGTTGAGCATATAAATCATACATTTCACATGAGATTTGTTCCAAATTTCTATAAGTGATAGGTAAGTTAAAGCTTGCGAAATTTGATCAATTACAAATTTATTACCCGATAAATTATATCGGGGGTCCATGACGCATGCTAACGAAAATAATATAGGCGAGTCTTCTCAATATTTTCTAAATTTTAATTCCATGAAATATATAACTGAACTAAAATTGAGGTCATCTTTAAATCTATGAAAAACCCTAACAATTATATAAAGACGTTCGAGGACCATACAACTAGTGGAATAATAAACAATGTTTGCGTGAAACTCGCAAACGTACGAGATCGTTGTACAACTAATAAGATTTGTGAGTTAAGAGTATCGTTCCCACAAGGAATAAGGTCTAATTTTCAGTTCAGTAGCTATTATTAAATTCGAAGTGTGATAATATCAAAAGAGATGATTTATATGTTTTTATACCAATCCTAAACTAATCGAACAAATAAAGTATTTATTTAATATGTGATTGTTTGTATTAGAATTGTGAATCCCCTTATTGTTTTTTAATTCAATTCTTAATTTTTAATCATCTAGTAAATTCATGCACTCAAGACGATCGATAATCCACTGTTATTCAATATTCTTTTCCAAGTATACTAAACATATATTTAACACGACCCGATCATATTCATAGTTCCAATTCATATGAAAAACATGCATTGATTCACAAGATTTATCACACATGATTGCACGTGCCATAGATATTATTCATAATACCTATTGTCCATGTATTGATTTTGTCGCGTTCTAAACTTATTGTGAGTATTCTTACACTACAAAAAGTAACTTAATATCTAATTGGTGATCAAACAATCAAATAGTTCAATGAGAATGCAAAATCAATCAAGAAAAATCAAGAAATATTAAACTAATTGTCTCAAATTAAAATAAATAAGCAATAAGGTTCATCATTCATCCAATACAATGAAAAACTTAGCCTAACATTCTTATACTTGAATTATACAAGAATAATTGGAAAAATATCACCCAAAAATAAGAAGGATGGAAGAAGTAGGAAAAATCCACGTTCTTGACTCAAATCTTCAAATTGAGCTATCAATCTTCAAACTCCTTGTATGATTTGTCTTGAATTGATGTATAGACTTGTTCTTCGCCTCCAAAATATGTAAAATATGATGAAAGTTAGGTCGAATGGCCGTCTCCCACGTTCTGGCCGAGTTTGGTATTTAAAGGATGAAAAAAAAAATTGTATTGAATTGTTACCAAAACAAAAATAAAGAAAATCGGATTTTTCCCCTTTTAGTCTTGAGGCGCGCGCTAGTACAACCTAAGGCGCCTGCCTTGGAGGTTTGGGCAGCCTTGGGTAAGGCTTTTTTGGTCTGAGGCGCGCCTCTCCTGCAGGCTAGGCTGTGCGCCTCACCTAATTTTCGACAGCTCGATATTTTTGTCCAAAATTTCTCTCCCCATATTTGATTGAAGTGATTCAAAGTGCATTGAAAAGATAACTTGGAGGGCTACAAATCTTTCATAAATATAAGTTTTTCGATTCGAATATTTCCTATGCCAAAATTGGGTCTCAACGTGAGCCTAAAAATGGCCATAGAAGGGAACTGAAGTGGATGGAAACCCCTGCCCCAGGGTCATGAGTGAACTATCCGAAGCATAACTTTTTTTGCTGAAAGTTGATATGTGATAGTATTTGGACTATGTTTCATCCCTTTAGTTTCTTTCCTCATCCAATTGATGTCTAACACATTCAAATATTTATCGTGCGATTTTAAGTAACTTTTGAGTATTTTCATTTCAGTCCCTGAACTTTGTATTGATAGAATTGAGCCCTTTTGCACTATCTTTGCATTCTTTTCTCTAACTCTTTTTCAAACATTGAGTTTTACCTATAAAATGAAATATAATACAAATTAGGTAATATTTTATCCAAAGAGCATTAAAATATCATCATTTAGGAACTAGAATAAGTGTAGAAACTACATTTATCAAGCACCAGACAAAATATTTGTAGAATCATAAAAATGTCTCAAATTTTTTTTAATTTTAAAAACTAAACTCCAATCGGACTCAGTCAAAATATTATCGTCTTCGTCTCTAATATGCCTATTGTTATAAAATTCAGTTATTAAATGTTCAAAATATTCACATGATTTTAATAATAAGTGGAGTTTCATCTATACCTTCACATAATCAATAGTTTCTTTGAATTAAAGAAATATTCTATTACATCA
The DNA here is from genome assembly GCA_903798325.1 of Fraxinus xanthoxyloides. NCBI lineage: Eukaryota > Viridiplantae > Streptophyta > Magnoliopsida > Lamiales > Oleaceae > Fraxinus > Fraxinus xanthoxyloides. The sequence continues at coordinate 11,549 of CAIGRL010253069.1, forward strand.
GAATGAAGAGTATTTTAACTTACCCCAATGTACATCGGTTGAAGATATTGTTTCACGTAGGAAACGAAATATTGGTTGTCCACTATTACTAGTGGCAACTCAATTGCGACAACGAACTTCATCATTCTCGTTCAAGTTTTCTCCTCCGAATACATCAACTTATAAAGTGGCATAGTAGTAGTACCGGTGCCTGGACTACCAAAATGTAGTTGCGTTTGACCAGCAGGAAGAAGCCCTGTTTGGCTACACATGTTTTGTAGTGATTGTTGATGTGGGTGGTTCCAATGTCTTTTTGCCATGCCAATCGTTGTTGACAGTATTTACATACTACATTGGTTTCTGAAACTTCACTGACCACACGACCAGTTTGAACCAACTTAAAATGGTCTCAATATTTTACCTGCCTTTCCTCTTTCTCTTCCCTCTTGCATCGGAAATATTTAATACAAATTCATCATCCTATTCCAAATCAATGGGATGATTACAATTTAAATCAACGTCATCCAAATCAACTGAATGTCTATTTTCATGAGCATCGAAATCCTAAATATTTTCTGGAATGAGTAATTCATTTAGTCGCGCGAATTCATTCACAAATTGAATGTGTGGCATGACATGTGATTTGCCTCCGACACCGAACAAGTTTTTAACAAATGAGCATTGATCTATTTGTGAATTGGAAATTTGTAATGAGATAATTGATATTGAATGTTGAAGTAAAATTGAGAAGTGAATGTAGATTAT